>OX637398.1:3000000-3152500 GCA_951799425.1 Ilex aquifolium | reverse complement strand
ATAGACTAATCGATAGGGAGACATGCCCAAAATTGTTTTAAAAGCAGTTCGGTATGCCCAGAGCGCATCAGTTAGTCTTAATGACCAATCTTTGCGATCTGGGTTCACCGTTTTTTCCAAAATTAATTTGATCTCCCGATTAGCTAACTCAGCTTGTCCACTGGTCTGTGGATGATAAGGGGTTGCAATTTTGTGAAAAATCAAGTATTTTTTCATTAAATTCCAGAAGGGACGATTGCAAAAATGAGAACCCCCATCACTTATAATGGATTTTGGAATTCCAAACCGAGATAAAATATTTTCTTTTAAAAACTTGATCACTGTTTGATGATCATTATTTCGGCATGGAATTGCTTCAACCCATTTGGATACATAGTCTACGGCTACTAAAATGTATAGATAGCCAAAGGAGGGGGGAAATGGTCCCATAAAATCGATACCCCAACAGTCAAAAATTTCGATCACCAAAATTGGGTTTAAGGGCATCATGTTTCTTTTTGAAATGTTTCCCAACCTTTGACATCTATCGCAAGTTACGCAAAAAGCATGGACATCTTGGAAAAGTGTGGGCCAGTAAAATCCACACTGCAAGATTTTTGCAGCGGTTTTTCGAGATGAAAAATGACCACCGCATGCTTCTGAATGACAAAATGTTATTACCTGTCTACTTTCCTGAGCGGGGATGCAACGTCTTATGATCTGATCCTTACAGTACTTGAATACGTAGGGATCTTCCCAAAAGAAATTGCGGACCTCCCTCAGAAACTTCTTTTTGTCCATGGGAGTGAAAAATGGAGGAAGTGTTCCGGTAGCAAGGAAATTAGCAATATCAGCGTACCATGGGGTCTCATCAATCCTGAATAGTTGTTCATCAGGGAATTTTTCATTGATTGGCAGTCCATCCTCATGAAATTCATAAGTTAATCTTGACAGATGATCTGCCACCACATTTTCCACACCCTTTTTGTCCTTAATGACTAAGTCAAATTCTTGGAGCAAGAGGATCCATCTCAAGAGCCTTGGTTTGGCATCTTTTTTTGTAAGCAAAAATTTCAGTGCTGCATGGTCAGTAAATACAGTAACAGAAGAACCAACAAGATAAGATCGAAATTTTTCCAATGCAAATACTACAGCAAGTAATTCCTTTTCAGTTGTTGAGTAATTCATTTGGGCATCATTTAAAGTTTTACTTGCATAGTAAATCACATGTGGCTTCTTATCTTTTCTTTGTCCCAAAACAGCACCTACAGCATAGTCACTAGCATCACACATCAATTCAAAGGGTAGAGTCCAGTCAGGAGGTTGCATTATTGGGGCAGAAATTAACATGCCTTTGAGTTTGTCAAAGGATTTTTGGCACGCTTCATTCCAGTCGAAAATGACATCCTGACACAAAAGATGACACATAGGTTTTGCTATGGTGCTGAAGTCTTTTATGAACCTTCTGTAGAATCCTGCATGACCTAAGAATGATCGAACATCCTTCACAACCCTAGGAGCAGGAAGATTCCTTATCAAATCAATTTTTGCTTTATCAACTTTCATGCCTTCAGACGACACAATGTGACCCAAGACAATGCCTTGATTCATCATGAAATGACATTTCTCCCAGTTAAGCACCAGATTTGCCTCTTTGCATCTCATCAAAACTTTTTCTAGGTTAGCTAGACACAAATCAAATGAGTCACCATATACCGAGAAATCATCCATGAAGATTTCCAAAAAATTTTCGACCATGTCACTGAACAAGCTCAGCATACATCTTTGAAATGTTGCAGGAGCGTTACAAAGTCCGAATGGCATCCTTTTGAATGCAAAGGTGCCAAATGGACATGTGAATGTGGTCTTTTCTTGGTCATTCAGAGCTATCTCAATTTGATTGTATCCGGAATACCCATCCAGGAAACAGTAAAATTCATGACCTGCTATTCTCTCGAGGACTTGGTCAAGGAAGGGAAGAGGAAAATGGTCTTTTCTAGTCACCAGATTGAGTTTTCGATAGTCAATGCACATTCGCCATCCTGTGACGACTCGTGTTGGCACAAGTTCATTTGCATCATTTTTGACTACTGTGACTCCAGATTTCTTTGGTACAACTTGGGTTGGACTAACCCATTTGCTATCGGAGATAGGAAAAATTATCCCTGCATCCAGGAGTTTGAGCACTTCTAGTCTCACAACCTCTTTCATGTGAGGATTCAATCGTCGCTGCATTTGACGAGAGGGTTTTGAGTCCTCTTCAAGGTATATGGCATGATTACAAATTAACGGGCTTATACCTTTCAAATCAGCGATGGTCCACCCAATGGTACTTTTATGACTTTTAAGAACTTCAATTAATTGAGCTTCTTGCAAGTCTGTGATTTTTGAAGAAATTACCACTGGGTAAGATTTATCCTCACCTAAAAATGCATACTTGAGATCAGATGGGAGCGGTTTCAGTTCAGGCTTTGGTGGCCTGTCACTTGAAGATAGTGGTTTTGTACCACTTGATGAAATTTCTTCAAATTTAGGAGCCCATGTCCCCACATTGAAGGTAGGACACTCAATGGAGTTTTGTTCCAGAGAGTCAGATGATTCAGATTTTGACAAAGTTGATTCACTAAGATCCTCACAGAATGAGTCATTCAGATGTGCTTGTATCAATGACTCAATGGAATTTATTTCTCCTACCTCCTCGTACTCTCTTGGGTGTTTTGCAATGTCAAAGACGTTCATTTCGAGAGTCATATCCCCAAAAGTCAATTTCATAATACCATTCCTGCAATTGATTAGTGCATTGGAGGTTGCTAGAAAAGGTCGACCAAGAATGACAGGAATTGGAGTTTCTGAATGAACTTCTGGATGAGTATCTAGAACAATGAAGTCTACAGGGAAGACAAAATTATCCACTTGGACAAGTACATCTTCAACAATACCCCTAGGAATTTTTACAGATCTATCTGCCAATTGGAGTGTGGTGCAAGTGGGTTTCAGTTCACCTAAACCCAACTGCTGGTAGACAGAGAAAGGAAGCAAGTTGACACTAGCTCCAAGGTCTAACAATGCTTGCTCAATTTTGAAATTTCCAATGACACATGACACAGTGGGACACCCTGGATCTTCGCACTTTGAAGGGATTTTGTGTTGAAGTAGGGCACTGGCTTGCTCTGTGAGGAAGGCTCTTTTTTGAACATTTTGGCTTCTTTTGACTGTGCACAAGTCTTTTAGAAACTTGGCATAAGCTGGAACCTGTTGGATTGCATCCAGAAGTGGGATGTTGATTTTTACTTGCTTGAAAAGCTCGTAAATTTCAGACTGATTGTTTGCTTTCTGTATGCTCTTGAGTCTATGAGGGAAAGGAGCAGGAATAGAACACGAGGGTTCTTCTTCCCTTGATGGCTCTGGTTCTTGTTCAATCATGGGATCACAGTCATTTTTTTTTTCAAGTTCTGGCTCACTTAATGGGTTGGCTGGAATTGAGACTGGTTTTGGGTCTGGAATCAGCATGTTTCTGATGGACTTGTCAATCTTTTTGCCACTTCTCAATGTGGTGACAGTTTTGGCTTGGTCTTGTGGAGTTTCCATAGTTGATGGATTTCCCACCTGAAATTGGCCTTGTGGAGGCTTTGGTTGGGCAGGAAATTTTCCCTTCTCATGTGTGCTCATGGACTGGGTCAGCTTTTGAATGTGGCCTTTGAGATCCTCAAAAGATTGTGTGGTCTGGGCCTTGAAATCAATAAAAGCCTGAGTAGAACTATTGTTATAGCTCATTTGGGTTTGCATGAATTGATTCAATGTATCTTCAAGGCTCCTTTTGTGTGGTGGTTGATATGGAGGATATTGTGGAGGTACTTGAGGTGGATGTGGTGGCCCTTGTTGATGAGGATATTGTGGAGGTCCTTGAGGTGGTTGTTGTGGACCTTGTTGCTGATTCATGGGGGTTGGTTGTGTGTTTCTCCAACTGAAATTTGGGTGGTTCCGCCACCCTGGATTGTATGTTTCAGAGTATGGGTTGGAGTAAGGCTTGTTGAAATTGGAAATGGCATTTGTTTGTTCCAACAAAACTTCTTTGAATGCCGGAATGGTAGGGCATTCCCCAGTAGGATGCCCTGTTAGCGCACAAATCCCACATACTTGTTCTGTGGGAGGGACAACATCAACTTGATGGATCTTTTTCATCTCTAAAGCTTCAAGCTTTCGAGACAAAGTGGACATTTTTGCTCTAAGATCATCATCTTCTCTCAAGACATACTTACCCCCTTGGAAAGTAGGTGGTTTGGCTTCTACAGTGGTAGGAGAGGCTGAGTCCCACATTTGAGAACTGTCAGATATGGTATCAAAAAAATTGAATGCCTCCTCCGGACTTTTTCCCATGAACTCTCCTTGAGCCATCATTTCGACAAACTGTCGTAACCTAGTGGGCAAGGAGTCATAGAAAAATCCTACCAAAGTCCAATCTTCAAAAGCATGGTGTGGACAAGATTGGAGAAGATCTTTGAATCTCTCCCAGCTTTGATAAAAAGTTTCCCCTTCTTTGATCGAAAAATTCATGATTTGTCTTTTGAGTGCATTAGTGCGGTGCAGAGGAAAGAATTTTCTGAAAAATTCATTCTGTAGAGCCTGCCAATTAGGGATTGAAAGAGATTTTAAAGAATGTAACCATTGTTTGGCTTTATCCCTCAAAGAGAAAGAAAACAATTTCATTTTTGTCAATTCAGAATTGTCTTGAAATGTTCCACACACTTCTTCGAAGTCTTTGATATGCAGATACGGATTTTCTGTATCCAATCCCTGAAACACGGGCAATAAATGCACTGTCCCCGGCTTCACAGTGAAGTGGGGTGCATTCTCCGGAAAAACAAAACAAGAGGGGACACTATTCCTTGTGGGATGTAAGTAATCCCGCAATGTTCGAATGTTGGGTACTTCCCCCTCTCTCACATGATCTTCACCCTGCCTGTCAATATTTGCCATATTGAAGTTACAAGAATCGGCTTCTGATTTGGGTGAAGGTGGTTCAAGTTGATTTACAGACCCAGAAGATTCAACAGGCAAATTTTGAAAGAGACGTTTGGTGTCAGTCATAAAAAAAAAACAAAATTATTCACAATAAGGCAAAAATATATACTAAAAGAGAGGTTTTTTTTTTTTTTTTCACCTTTTTCTAAAAAGAGCACCTTTTATGGTTCCCCGGCAACGGCGCCAAAAACTTGACTTGATCCGAAATGTGTACACCCAAGTGCAGGCGGTCAAGTTGTAGTAATAATCTGGTTTGAGTCCAGAGTCGAATCCTCAGGGAACTATGGTTGGTGTTCTTTGAAGTAAATAGTGAGAAAGACTTGTAACTGGAAATATTATGATTTTGAAGTTGTGGGAAGTTTTGGATAGAATGTAAAATTCTTTCCAATGGGTATTTTTCTAGACAAAATATAAGATGATTAAATGTAACAAACACTCTTTGGTTCGGGAATCAGAATATGTAGTTGATTATCCGGTGCATTATGTTTATGCTTTATAACTCAATTAACTCCCGTGTCAACGACAAATTAATCGGAAGATAGGAATGAAGTGCAATAATGGTGGACATTGAAAGTTTGTCATGAAGAGTTAGTTAGGGTACTTGCCTTGAATCAATGGATCTTTCCATGTAGGAGTCATCCATTTATCATAGAAAGATCCGTTGATTATACAAAGTACCTTTACTTTGCTAGGTGCATTCAATCACCCAAAAATCAAGTGGAGTATAGAACATTTAAGCATAAAGGTGATACACAAACATAATGTCCGGATTAATCTTTTACATATCTATCATCCCTTCCCAAAGAGTGAATGAGGACTACTCACCCTTCATAGCTATGGTAAAGCTAGAATGATGAATGGTACTCATCCTCAAAAGGTGTTACAAAGTAAAATGCTCAAGCACTAGAAGTGAAATGCTTTAAAGTAAAATAGCTAAACAAGGAGCCGATCTTCGACAAAGAATGAGTGAATCACGTTCCACCCTTCACGGCTTTGGTAAAGCTCTAGAAAAGTGGAAGAGTTTCACTCCTCTAAGGGGAAGAAGGAAGCTCCAACAATGGAAGTAAAAGAAAACAATACTTAAATTAAAAGAAAGCAATAAATACTTGGTGTTTAATCCACAACCAAGAGATGATAATACATAAAAGAAAACAACAACTTCTTGGTGTTTAATCCACAACCAAGATATAATAAAAACATAAAAGAAAACAATAACTTCTTGGTGTTTAATTCACAACCAAGATCTAATAAAAAGAAAACAACAACTTCTTGGTGTTTAATTCACAACCAAGATCTAATAAAAAGAAAACAACAACTTCTTGGTGTTTAATTCACAACCAAGATCTAATAAAAAGAAAACAACAACTTCTTGGTGTTTAATTCACAACCAAGATCTAATAAAAAGAAAACAATAACTCAAGAAAGTAAATAAAGCAATAATACTTGAAAGATGATTCAAGAAAAAGATTCAAGACCTTTGGAGTGTTTTCCACTAGGAAGAAATGTTCTTTACAAGAAAAATGAAACAAGAGAAGGATGCCCATTACAAGCCCCCAAGGGGGGTATTTATAGGCATCCAAATTACAAATATCCTAAAAGATATTTATCCTAAAATATATTTAATTACAAATATCCTAAAAGATATTTATCCTAAAAGATATTTAATTACAAATATCCTAAAAGATATTTATCCTAAAAGATATTTAATTACAAATATCCTAAAAGATATTTATCCTAAAAGATATTTAATTACAAATATCAAGAAAATCTTGATTTACACTTTGATCTCCCTTTGTTTTGAGCTTTAATAATTTACACCCTATGCTTTGATAAGTTGCTCTCCATGCTTTGATAATTGGCTCCCGTCGTTTTGACGCATAAAAACCTGAAAAGAACAACATTCAATGCATTATCCTTAATTCACACATTAAGCCTAATTAGATTTATTTTGACTAGTTTAACTTTATTTAATTACACAATTGACCTTTTAATTTAATTACATTTTGCATTAATTAGGGTTAATCAACCACCCAAACCCATTAAGATCTCACACAAACCCGCTTAATTTGTATCAATTCGTGTCGATTAATCATGTCGTGTCGGATTTTGACAGGCCTAGTTACAATTACCCTATAATATACCAAATAGTTATTCATTTGTTTTAATAAACCAAACAGTTACACTAAACAATTATATGAAATTACAACACCAACCCAATTCGTCATTCAGTTATTTACATAAATAAAAAAGTTACACTATTTAGTATCACAAAATATACACCAAATTAGGTTTATCACTACACAAAAGACTTTAACATTATATTAAATTTGGTATATATAATTGGTGTAACAATGTCGCGATAGTAAATAGTGCAACTATTTGGTTTATGTAAACAACTGAATGACAAATTGGGTTGGTGTTATAAATTTGTGTAATTGTTTAGTGTAACTGTTTGATTTATTAGAACGCATGAGTAACTGTTTGGTGTATTATAAGACAATTGTAACTGATTAGTATAATTGTGTTGTTATACTGTTGATATAAATAGAGAGAGAGAGAGAGAGAGTAGGGGGGAGAGAGATATGAAAAAATAAATCAAATTTTTACATATTTGAAAAGAAAATAAATTATCAATGATAGATATTGATGAGGGTAGGTTTTTTTGGGCTAGGCTGCCACAACGACCGAGCCCAAAGGCTGAATAAAGACTCCGAAGCCCAAAAGGGAATGACCACAACCGGTCCAAGTTCGATCCTCAGCCCACGGCCCAAGTTGGAGCCTGTTGCACCACGCGCTCCAAGGACAAGGAAAACCGGCTCTGATATCTCAGAGTTACTCCCTGCAAAAACAGAGGGATGGTGTCGAACGAACCCAGGCGATCGTGGGCACAGAATCGCCGGCGGTCAGAGTGGCTCGCAGAGAAAGGACGAACGGTCCCCACAAGATCAAGGAAAGGAAGAGCAGGGATAACAAAACCCTAGGAGCAGACACCATATAAATAGGACAGTAAAATGAGGAAAGGGGATCGAATTCCTGGGCCTTCTTCCCCGTCTTCTAGCTGGTATTTTTGCCAAGATCCCTAGGACAGCCTCAATAGAGAGCATCGTTTGTGGCCCAGAGCCAATAATTTTCTTGTAATCAGCTGAAATCAATATACACAACCCAGGAGCAAGAGCCTCCATTACAGTGGACTTAGCCCAAGTCTTTTGGCTAGGGTGAACCACTCACATTTGCTTGTCTATCATCGCTTAACTTCAATTTCTCTGAAACCCATCTTATAAAATTCAAGAAGAGCCTAATCAACTTGGGCCTGGGAGATTGATTTCCGAGGAATCATCAGTTGGCGCCGTCTGTGGGAACGGTTTTCATCGTTCTCCTGAGAATCTTATATACTTGATGGTCTCTACTCGGAATATGAGTAAAGCTCCTGCCAATCCCCAAGGCCACCAAAACTTGCCGGAGATCTTTCCGGCGCACATGGAGGACGTTGAGGGTCATCCCCCAGCGGCGAACATCCCTCCGCTAAACGAATTGGAAACCTACCATAGGACTACAATACAGCTGATGAAACAGAACCAGGAGCTGATGGATTGGATACAGTCTCATCAGCTCCCCCTTCCCCGATTTCCCCCGGCTCAACAAGAGCCTCCTCCCCCCCAAGACGAGCACGATGTCACTCCCCCACACCAAGAGCGCCAAGCCCCGCCCAACGGGGTGACTGAGCTCCATGAGCGTAGCCATTCTGGCGAAAACCATCGGAGAAGACTTCCCGAAGAACTCGACGATGAAGCTCACAGTAGGGCTAGGGCCGCCTGCCAAGAGGATAGGCCCTACCCCCAGAACGCGAATGACCACGCCTGGGAGCAAGAAATCTGTGAGCTCCAGCGGGAGCTAGGCAATATGAAGAAAGTGGTTAAGGGGCGAACCCTCGACACCATGGACGCCTTGGTTCAGCAAACGGAATCACCATTCACCCCAGAAGTCCTCCACTTCCCCCTCCCCCAGAAGTTCCGGACCCCTTCGATAGAGGCGTTCGACGGCACCAGAGACCCCGTCGATCACCTAAACTTGTACAAAAATCAAATGGAACTCCAAGGATATCCAGACCCCATCCGCTGCCGGGCTTTCGCGATCACCCTTAAAGGATCGGCTATAGCCTGGTTTAACCAGATACGACCGGCGTCGATCTCATCCTTCCGAGAACTTTCCATACAGTTCGTATCCCACTTCATCGGGGCAAGGACTTATAGGAAGCCGTCCTACCATTTACTGAGCGTCAGGCAGGGGCCCAACGAATCCCTCCGGAGTTACGTACAGCGCTTCAACCAAGAGTGTTTGAAGGTAGAAAGCGTGGACGATAAGTTCGCGCTGACCACCTTCATGTCCGGACTCGGGGGTCAGTCCAAGGATCTCCTCTTTTTGATCGCAAAGAATCCTCAAGCCACCATGGCCGAGGTATTGGCAAAAGCCGAGAAGTACATAAACGGCGAGGAGGCTCTACGCCTGAAGGGAAGCACGACGATCATAGACGGAGAGAAGAAGAAAAGGGATCAGAGTCCGAAAAAGGAGAAAAGGCGAGACCGATCTCCGAGGAGAGACCGCTCCCCAAGAAGGGGGAGAGAGCCTTCTCCCAAGAGGAGGGGGAATGTTCGAGATCGCCTAGGACCGCCCCCCCAGGAGCTGCAACAGTGGTATGTGCCAGCACGGCTCCCGCCCCTCGTCACCTCGATAGCCCAGGTCCTTCACGAGGTGCAGAACGAGAGGTTCGTCCGGTGGCCTCCCCGGATGAAGTCTGATCCAAGCAGGCGGGATGCCACCAAATACTGCGATTATCACAAAGACACAGGCCACGAAACAAACGACTGCATCCAGTTGAAGAAGGAGATCGAATACCTAATTCATAGAGGCCATCTGCGCCGCTACATCGCAGGGGAACAGAGAGCTCAGAACAATCAAGGGCGAGAAGCCTGAGATGCCGCCGAACAGCCACTACACCAACAAGCCATCGGAGAAATCCGAGTCATCTCCGGGGGTTTCGCTGGCGGAGGCGAAACAAGCTCGGCTCGGAAAGCTCATGCCCGAAGGCCCCGGTCGGAAGACTTCCTCACAGTCCAGACCGTCAACAAAATGCCCCGCCGAGACATGGAGATCACCTTTTCAGATGCGGATTTAGAAGAATGCCAGCACCCCCATGACGACCCTCTGGTTATAAAAGCAATCATAACAAATAAAACCATACACCGGGTGCTTGTCGACAACGGGAGCTCGGCAGACATCATTTTCTTAGCCGCCTTCG
Source organism: Ilex aquifolium (assembly GCA_951799425.1). Taxonomy (NCBI): domain Eukaryota; kingdom Viridiplantae; phylum Streptophyta; class Magnoliopsida; order Aquifoliales; family Aquifoliaceae; genus Ilex; species Ilex aquifolium. Next base: position 3,142,203 of record OX637398.1, on the reverse strand, counting down.
AGAAGCTCGGAATAGAGAGATCGAGACTAGAGCCCGTGAAAACCCATCTCCTAGGATTTTCGGGAGAAAGAGTCTTGCCGGTCGGTTCTATTCCGCTTGTACTCACCGTAGGTGATCCGCCCTGCCAGGTCACCACCACCGCCCGGTTCCTGGTGGTAGACGCACCCTCTGCCTACAACGTCTTGCTGGGGAGGCCATCCCTCAACTCCATTAAGGCGGTACCCTCTGCATACCATTTGGAGATGAAATTTCCAACTAAGAGTGGAGTCGGCGTAGTAAGGGGGAACCAACGCCTCGCCAGGGAATGTTACGTGGCATCCATGAGACAGAAAGAGGTAGAGTCGGTCCAGCTGGAGGATTTGGATATGAGGAATGATATGGAAGCCCGACCTTCCCCCTCGGGACAGTTAGAGCCGGTGCAGCTGGATGAGGACCCGGAGCGCGTAGTCTTTGTAGGCTCCATGTTGTTACCAGTCCTCAAGGAAAAGCTCATCTCCTTCCTAAAGGAAAACGCCGACGTCTTCGCCTGGAAGCAAGAAGACATGGAAGGAATAAACCCCGCCGTGATTGTACACCGACTCAGTGTAGATCCTAACTGCAAGCCGGTAAGGCAGAAGAGGAGAAGCTTCGCGCCAGATCGGCAAAAGGCGATCAATGAAGAGGTAGCCAAGCTTTCGCGCGCCAAAGCCATCAGAGAGGTCGAATACCCGACCTGGTTAGCTAACGTCGTTCTGGTAAAGAAAGTAAACGGCAAGTGGCAACTCTGCATCGATTTTACCGATCTCAATCGAGCGTGCCCAAAGGATAGTTTCCCGTTGCCACGGATCGACCTCATAGTCGACACGACGGCCGGGCATGAGCTCCTGAGCTTCATGGACGCCTTCTCAGGATACAACCAAATCCGGATGGACCCAAACGATCAAGAAAAAGCACGGGAAAAGTTTGCAACAGAGGAAAAAGCACCAAGGTATACCTCGAGCAGGGCATGAAGAGCATCACGGCTTCGGACTTGAAAGGGAAGATCCATAGAGCGGCGAAGGTCAGCTCGGGGAATCAACTCCATCAAAGCCTGGCTGCTCAAACTCACGTCCCGAAGTAGGCCGGCCTCAGGGTCAGCAATAGAGGCCTGGGGGGCACGAGCCGAGCTGGAACCAGCTGCAGCAGATAAAACAGTGCCTCGTCGAACAGGCCCTCCAACGGGATCAATCGTCACGGTACCCGCAGTGGCTGCACTGGTAACCAACTCCGATGTCAACCTCGGGGCCTCGGATGAAGGAACAGGAGCACTGGATACAAGAGCAGGGGCCTCGGCCGCTACAACAGGAGCCTCGGCGGCCAATAGGGGGACCCTGCCAGAAGGGTCACCCTCTTCCAACCTCGTCCTCTTCGCCGGAGGTCCTACGGCCCTATCCCGCCTCCTTTCATCTACGCGCTCCATGATCATGTGGCGCTGAGTCACCAAGTAGGAAGGAACTACATAAACAAGACCAAAAACTTAGCAAGGGTCCGAAAAGAAGAAACAGAGAAACAAAAGACATTGTTTATGCGCCATCACCTGACCCCGAGGGAGCCCCGGGGTGCATCAGCTCAACATAAGAAAAGGGGAGGCGAGCACGCGCTTGGTCTACTTGGGCCAGCTCTGAAGAGTCAAGGGGCGGAAGCTCTCCTGCATTAGGAACAGGTGATACAGTTAATGCACAAGGACAAGCATCCACAAAAATTAAGGTAAAAAGCTTACTTAAATTCCTGCGGCTCCCCCAGGCGGTAGGAACTCTAACGGACCTCGAAAATTGGGAACCAAACTCCCAGCCATCTCCAGAGATGAAGAAATATCTCCTTATCCACCCCTCAGGGTTCGGCGGGAGATCCCGGATGGGAATTTCTCCCCCTCGTCTGGGGACGAAGTGGTAAAACTCGGATACCTCCTCAGGGCGGAAAAAGTGAAGAAACTCTCTCAAGTTAGCCCTAGCTTGAGGAAACATCCTTCCCCACGCCGCAATGAAGGTCAATAACACCGCCCAGCCAGATGGGAGGAGCATGGCGGGACAGAAACTGAAAAAGTGAAGCACATTTCGTATCAAACTAGGCAGGGGAAATCGAAGCCCTAGCGAGAAGGGGCCCTCGAAGAAGCAAGCTTCACCAGTAATCGAGCTGTGGAATCTGCGCAAGCCCGCAGAGCGCACGATCACGCTAGGGGGAAAGTTGAAGCGCCTAGCAAGGAGCTGAGCCTCGTCCCCATCAATTTCGCTGGCTTCAACGCAGCCGAAAACTCGCTCCATAACATCGAATGGAGAAGAAGGAGTAGCCATGAGTGCAAGAATCGAAAAGAGATCTCTTAGGAGCAACAGGGAAAGAAAAGCGTATAGCAGCTGAAAACTAAGAACTACTTGTTCGCTCAGTAAAAGGCAATCATTCCCTGAAGGCCTATTTATAGGTGCCACAGGACAAGCCTTGTCACTGTCGCCGAAGGCAGTTAATGCACGTCCCTCGCCATTAATGAAGGGGACACGTGGCGTCGTGGGGGCTTTTTGGACGCCATGATCGAGGGATCACTAAGCCCTCTGACGACGCACGTTCTCAAACGAACGAAACCGTCGGACTACCACTACGAGTAAAACAGCGGGAAAAGACCAAAATAGCCCTAAAGAAGTTCAAGAGACCCAAGGGGAAAGCGTGAAGGTCGGCTCGATTCAAAGGAGCTCGGCCACAAGTAAAAAAGCAGAAGTCAGCGCCTAAGGAAAATACAACGCAACCACAAGTCAAAGAAGTTGTAGCAAGACATCACGCAACAATCATAAAAAAGAGAAAGCTACGAGAGTTCTCATTTTAGCATTTAAAGAAGTTACAATTGAGCATTCCATAGAGAAACTACTTGAAGAGTCACAAGGAAGTTGGAAACAGCAGGAAGGCCTCAAATCGACCTCAAGAAGCAATCTCTTCATCACCTGCCCCCTCACCAGATGCCCCTGCTGGCACACATGGTCCCTCCGCCACTGCCACAAAAGGTCCAGGCACCTTCTCCGTATCAGGAGCCACACCCTTAGGGAGATCAGAGGTTCCGGCCTCCTCAGCCACCACGGCGGCCTCCTCGGAGTCCAGCACTGGTACGAAAGGGTCCAAGTCCAGGTCAGGATGAGTCTCCTCAAGTTGATCCTTAAGGTTTAGAAAACCCTTCACAAAGCCGGAGGCGCAGTCTTTCTCCAGCTGCGAAACACGAGACCGCAAAGACAACAGCTCGGAATCCTTGGCGACCAGGTCAGCCTCGGTGGCCTTGAGTTTGTTCTCCTTGGAATCCATGACCTTGACAAAATCCTGAAGGCGAGCATCCATCTCGTCGTTAATCCTCTTCAATTCAGCGGCCTCTGAGGTCAAAATCTTCACCTTCTCCTCGGCAGCCTCCTTGCTCACTAACAGGGCGGCCCTGGAATCCTTTGCCTTCGAAAGCTCCTCGTTGTAGTGGAATCCTAGCATCTTTACGCAAGCGAGCGTCTGAGAAGAAAAAGGGGTCAAACAAAAAATCCCTGGAAACCTCGGTATAAACAAATACAAGAGACAAGGATAGAAAATACCTCTGCCATGCCCCGGATAGCGCGATCGACCTTCTTGTCGAAAGGAACCCGCATGGCTGCCCTGGGATCTGAAGTTGAAACAAGGTCAGACAAGGCAGCAACTGCGACCTCAGGGTCACGCAGGAAACCATCCCCTTGATCCTTATACGGAGGTCGAGCGAGGCCCATCTTCCCACCTTCCTGAGGGGCAGAGTGAGGAAGAACTGCTGGAACCTCGCGTCCTTTGTCTGAACCTCCCTCGGTCGATGATTTGCCCTTAGGAGCCTCAACAGGGAGCAGGGGGGGAGGCGCATCCTCGCGGGGAAGGAGGATCTCTTCCTTCTGCTCAGAAGTAGCAGGTGGGGGGTCGAATACCGACGCACCAGTAGATAACGGCTGGGAATCCTTCACCACCTTCCTTTTCATCCTCGACTTCTCGGCATCTGTGAATACCGCCATTATCAAATCTTTCTTCATAGGGGCAGTTGGGGGAGCAGGGGGTGACGAAGGCACTGAGGGTTGCTCAACTGGAGGCCCGAGTTCGTAGAGGGCTAAATTCTCATCCGTCACCAAATCGAAGAAGGACTGCGACCCCGAATCCTCGGCTCTAGCAACCCTTGCTGCTTCCTCGACCCCAAGGACAGGACGGTAACCTGCAAATCAGAAGTTAAGTCAGAAAAAGAAGAATAGGGAAAGAAAAAGATGCAGCTAAATTGAAGGGTCTTACTTATATTCCTTGGGGCCCCCCAAGACCTGGGAATGAGAGGGACGTCCCCTGGTTTCCCGGAAAGCTCCCAGGAATCACCTCTAACAAAGAAGAACTTGGGTTTCCACCCTTTGTTGGAAGAAGGAAGCCTGGTGATCAGATTCCTCGCCCTGACCCTTTTCGAAAAATAAAGGAAACCAGCAGAAGGGGAGGACTTAAGTTGAAAAAGGGAGGCAAATTCATTAATGGAGGGCTGAGAGTCGTTCCTACTCTTCAACCAATGGACAAGAAATCCGATCAGGAGACCCCATCCGTTTGGAGAAAGCCGGGCAGGGTATATGTTATAAAAAACAAGGACAATCCGGATGAAAGGATGAACAAGGAACCGCAAACCAGCGCGGAAAGCCGACTCGTAGAAACAAACTAGGTCGGGGATAGAAGAATTGCACCTCTCATGCACGTCAGGGGAGTGCAAAAGAACGGAGTCAGAAAAACAATATTCCCGCCTCAATTCGTCTAAATCCTCATCACTAAGACAACTGGGAGTCGACGCCGCACAGCAAGTTAGGTCGGCTTGATCCCGACGAACCCTTTTTCTAGGAGTTGGAGGAGGAGCCGGTTTGGATTTCTTAGTTTTTGGCGCAGCGAAAGAAACAGGAGGGAATAACGATAAAGGACGAGCTTCTTCTATAAGGACGGACCCGGAGGCAGAAACCCCAAGGGCAGACCCAGACACGGCCCTATCAGCGGAACTGCCACTATGAGAACCTGAGATACTTGCCTCGACCTCTTCACCCACTTGGTCCTCAGAATCCGATTCAGAGGAGGAAACGACCCATTTCCCCATCGAAGGACTAGACCTTAAGCCAGAATGGAGGGAAGACAAATGTAAAGCGCAGTCCGTCAAAAAGAGAGGTCTCAGACACCAACCTCGAAGGAATGACACCCTAAGCGAGGTAGGATGGTCCACGAAACACGTCAGGGGAGAAAGGTCGTCGGAACAATTCCTAAAATAGCTAAACCTCCATATCAAGAAGCGAAACCCAAAACCCCACCAAGGAGGGTTGAAGGGATCCAGGTCAAACAAAGAGTCAAGAAAGAAGGAAAGAAGTACCTAGACAAGGCGCTAGAAGCAGAAGAGAACCGGGAACTCGGAAACCTTAAAGACCGCCTGAAAGTCTGAAACGAAGCGCTCCGAAAGCCCAAGGGGGGTGAGGCAAGCACGAGGAGATTCAAAAGATTCAAAAAGCAACTCTGGCGAGGGGGTTCCCCCGCTTTTATACAAGGCATTCAATGTCAGGAAAAATGAGGCGTTAGGACGCGTCTCCAGAACCGTACCGACTGGAGTCACCCCATGGTGACACATGTAAAAAAAAAAAAAAAACATCCCATCACAACCGGCAAATTACCGAATCAGCCCTGAACAGCGTAAAGCCGCCTGACCACACATTCCGCCACGTATGGGGACCGTAAAGACCTCAGAAAAGGCATTTATTACCCCCAGGTCAGAGAAGACATCATTCTCGTGACCAGGGGCTGGGGGGCAACTGATGAGGGTAGGTTTTTTTGGGCTAGGCTGCCACAACGACCGAGCCCAAAGGCTGAATAAAGACTCCGAAGCCCAAAAGGGAATGACCCCAACCGGTCCAAGTTCGATCCTCAGCCCACGGCCCAAGTTGGAGCCTGTTGCACCACGCGCTCCAAGGACAAGGAAAACCGGCTCTGATTTCTCAGAGTTACTCCCTGCAAAAACAGAGGGATGGTGTCGAACGAACCCAGGCGATCGTGGGCACAGAATCGTCGGCGGTCAGAGTGGCTCGCAAAGAAAGGACGAACGGTCCCCACAAGATCAAGGAAAAGAAGAGCAGGGATAACAAAACCCTAGGAGCAGACACCATATAAATAGGACAGTAAAAGGAGGAAAGGGGATCGAATTCCTGGGCCTTCTTCCCCGTCTTCTAGCTGGTATTTTCGCCAAGATCCCTAGGACAGCCTCAATAGAGCATCGTTTGTGGCCCAGAGCTAATAATTTTCTTGTAATCAGCTGAAATCAATATACACAACCCAGGAGCAAGAGCCTCCATTACAGTGGACGTAGCCCAAGTCTTTTGGCTAGGGTGAACCACTCACATTTGCTTGTCTATCATCGCTTAACTTCAATTTCTCTGAAACCCATCTTATAAAATTCAAGAAGAGCCTAATCAACTTGGGCCTGGGAGATTGATTTCCGAGGAATCATCAGATATAAAGAGAAAATAGGGGAGAGATGGGAAAAGTAATGGGGAGAAAGAGAGTTGAAGAGAAAATATGGGAGAGATAGTGAGAGAGTCTAATAAAATCTTTACATATTTGATAGATATATAACTGTCAATCAAGAATGCATAATTTAAAGAAAGATATTTAGGTAAAACAGTTTTTATTTCATTTGAATTTTGTACCTAAACACAATATATTTTATTAAAATTAAACTTAATAGAGTAAACAACTTATTTATACACTTTTTTTCAAATAAGTCTAAAAAATTATACTTACAGTCAAAAAACCCCTTATAAAATATGATTGTTCTCCTTCTAATTTGTTAAGTAGTTGGGCTTTTTCTTGAGGCCCAGTACATTTGAATGTAAGGAAAGTTTCAATTGGGCTAAGGTCCCACTCAATAGTAAGTTCAAAATTTTGTAAAATTGTGAAGAAAATCCCGAAAGTACTTAGATTTGAGGATTGTATACATTGAATTTGCGTTTTTTGAATCTGCAAATTTGTGTCGATTTCACTCTTAATCTGCGAATTTGCGTTTCGAGTGTAAATTTGTTGAGGTAAAGGCACAAATCGTGTGATCTAGAATCTAAGTGTTAAATATTAATTTAGACTATTTATTATGTTTATTTAATAATTGTATCAATTTTAAAATTATGTCATGTCAGGTTCGTGTTGACAGGTTAAAATTGATACCCTAAGTTATATCTAATTCAATGGCTAGTTTCATTACATTAAGTCTCTGATTATGTTTTCAAATTAGATCCCTATGTCATTGCACATGGAGGAATTGATATTATCCGTTTTCTTTCTTTTGGTTGATTGGTTTGTAGTTCGTGAAACTATCTATGCTGCCGGATAAACAGATCATGAATCCGAATGACACATAGCTACATTATTATCTTCCAACAAGAACCAACAATATAATTAGACGCAAGTACAAAGCATTATTGAAAACAACAGAGATTAATCGGTGAAACTGAAGCCAAAAAAAAGAGAAACGGAAATTAATAAAGCAAATAAAACAAAAACCACCTAGATCCCATCTATGAAACTCTGCCTAAGCATCTGGGGAAATGGACAACACCTTCACATAGGCTCTCCTGCTATAAACGTAGGAAATATCTGAGAGAGAAAAGAACCAAAGATCATGGGCAACCCACATGTTATTGCTATACCCTATCCAGCACAAGGTCATGTACTTCCATTGATGGAATTCTCGCTAAGCTTAGTCAATCAGGGTTTCAAGGTTACATTTGTGAACACGGAGTTCAATCACAAGCGGGTCATGAAGGCATTGTCGGAGCAAGACAATGTGCATGATCTGATACATCTGGTTTCAGTCCCGGACGGATTGGAACCATGGGAGGATAGAAATGACTTGGGCAAATTATCGACAGCAATGTTGGAGGTCATGCCTGAAAGGCTGCAGGAGCTCATAGGAAAGATTAAAGACGATGATGATGATGAAATCACTTGTATTATAGCTGATGGTAGTATGGGGTGGGCTCTAGAAATTGCCAAGAACATGGGAATCAAGAGAGCTGCCTTTTGGCCTGCATCAGCCGCTTTGTTGGCCTTGGTACGCAGCATTCCAAAGCTAATTGCTGATGGAATCATAAACAACGATGGTGAGTCATTGTGTGATCACTAAATTCTGATTCTTCTATAACAGTCATTATTAACTAGTACCACTATAAATGATTAAGAATTCAGCTGTAGAGTCTCTCATGCATGTCTTCTGTGAAATTTCCAATGCAGGAAGGGTCATGACGAACCAAATGATTCAATTGTCACCAACCATGCCACCAATGAACACTTCAAATTTAGTGTGGGCCTGCATTGGCGACTTGCCCACACAGAAAATCATTTTTGATTTTATTGTAGGAAATAACAAATCATTGGAACTGGCAAATTGGATGGTTTGTAACTCCACTTATGAGTTAGAGCCAGCAGCATTTACCCTATTTCCAGATATCTCACCTATAGGCCCATTGCTGGCAACCACCCGGCTTGGAAAGTCAACAGGCTACTTCTGGCCAGAAGACTCAACTTGCCTAAAATGGCTCAATCAACAGCAACCCCACTCTGTAATCTACGTCGCATTTGGGAGTTTCACAGTTTTTGACAAGAAACAGTTTCGAGAATTGGCTTTAGGGCTTGAACTCACCAACATGCCATTTCTGTGGGTTGTGCGGCCAGATTTAACTAGCGAGACCAACGACGATGACGTATACCCAAAAGGGTTTATAGAAAGAGTAGGTAGTAGAGGACGAATGGTGGGTTGGTCACCCCAACAGAACGTCCTAAATCATCCGTCTGTTGCTTGTTTCTTAAGCCATTGTGGTTGGAACTCAACCGTGGAGGGTATTAGCAATGGACTCCCTTTCCTGTGTTGGCCTTATTTTGCAGATCAATTTCTTAACCAGACATACATTTGTGATGTTTGGAAGGTTGGATTAGGATTCAACCGAGATGAAAATGGAATCATCTGTCGTGAAGAAATCAAGAATAAAGTGGAGCAATTGCTTGGCGATGAAAGTTTCAAGGCTAAGGCATTGGATCTGAAAGAGAAGGCCATGAATGGTATCAAAAAAAGTGGTGACTCACACAAAAGTTTCAGCAATTTCGTTGAATGGATGAAGGGAAAAGAAAAGTAGTTCAGGCTGCTCTGAACAATCTTGACTGAATTTTATGATAATTAAGCAGTGGAAGGTGTCCAATTCTCTATCCATGTTTGATTTGCTAGTAGACAATTCTACAAGTTGAGTTTGTATTTTAATTTTTGAAGTTCAATTTAATGTTGCTTTTATATATGATATGTATCGTTTTCATCATGTTCTGAATACAAATTATGAGAGTTCAAAAATAGCCGGTGAGTCGGTGACCATCTCATGGGCCATAACTCATCTTTTGCGGTTGGGTTCAAACTGACCCAGCCCTTAGACCCGATTTCCAAAACCTAACTTCAAAGCTTCAAATTCCAGTGGTACTTGGAAAAAAATTTACAACGCCCCCCAAATTTCAATAGCACTTGAGATCTCGAATTCAATTCCCAATCCTAACTTCAACCTGAATTTCATCTCGAGTTATGTAACCAGACGTGTATATATATATTTAAATTTTTTTTTATCATTATTTTTGAATTTTTATAAGAACAATCAAGTTCGAATCCACGACCTCTAATTCAACGTCGGATTGCAATGACGATTAGGACAACGGTTAATCCACATTGTAACCAGGTATAACTGAATCTGATCCAGTACAAGTTTGAACCAACGTTGTATATAATATTGATCATAAACATAGGATCTGAAACGAGGGATCACCGAGATAGACAATCAGCTACCATGTGAAATATCTATCAGAAGTCCACCACCCTTTCCTTCCCTTCCCTGTAATCACTGTCTCCTCTAATAACATTCAATGACGCTCGTGGCTTTGCAGTTTACAACTGACTGTCAGGGGACACCACCCACCCTGGCCTGGCTTGTACGCTCGAGCAACCCATAGAGAGAGAGAGAGAGAATATCCGAACGGTACAGTGCACAAAAAACTAACTAGTAATTAGGAAAATGGAAAAAAAAATAAAAAATGAAGCAGCTACTGTGAATCTATGATACAGCTTTTTGGCCCTCACAAGACCCATAAAAATCAACCAATTTCTGCAAAACCAGGACTTGGGATCGTAGAAGAAGAATGTAGTCGGCAGTTTCTTGGAACAACTGGTTGCCTTTTATCTCCCCCTTATTCTCAGCGGCAGCTGGTATGAGGTTCTTCAGAACCTCAAGCTTTTCAGCAACTGAAGAACTCGAACCTGTTCTGCCATTGACGACTGTTTTTAAGCTTTTTTTAGGTCCGCAAAATCTTCTCTGAGAATTTGATGATCTCCTTCTCCTTCTTCTCATGGTCGCATTCTTCGGGCTCTCTTGCTTGGAACCCATGGCGAGAGAGATAGGAAGGTCGCCTTTAATTTTCTGCGTGGTATAACGGGTGAAGCGGAGGAGTTTTGGGGATTAAGTAATGGAGTTTTAGAATATTGCCACTCGCTGTCCACGGAACTACAGAAATGCCATTCTTTATTATAAATTTATGTTTCATGCCCTTTTTTGGCAAAAGGATATTTCCTAAAAAAATGGCATTGTTTTTTGTTATTTGTTGCAGTAAAAACTAAAAAAGAACTATTATGTATCTCAAATGAGAAATGCTATTTGAACCTAATTTAGAGACCTTATTTAGTAACATAATGATGTACAACCATTGAATTGGTTGTGGGCTCCATATAACATTAGAACTCACAACTAATCCAATGGTTACATTGAAGCCACATCATTAGGTCCCTAAATAAGGTCCCCAAATTAGATCCCTCTAGCATTGCTCATCTCAAATTTGTAACCTAAATTTGTATTCTAAATGAAGGGGATCATTGGATGAATGTGTCTCATCAACTTTTTTAAATGGGACCCACTGATACAATGATCTTCTTTTATTTGGAATATAAATTTGGGTTACAGATTTAGATTACATAGCATTATTCAAACTAAAAAGTTTTTGCGTTCAATGTTGCAAGTCAATGTTAATTCAATTATAATAAGCATAGTACTAGAATACACACACCATATAGGTCTGTTCAGATCAGTTTACGCACATTTTGACTAATTTTTTCTCCTATTCAATCAAAGACAAACTATCTACACCAGAACTAAAGTATTTATGAAAAATAAATTATTTCATCATATAAATCTCTATATAAATGATAGTCTCCCAAAGTTAACTTTAATAAGTTGGCAACGTTCCATCACATGACATTTTTCTTTTAAAATTAAGTAATATATGGCATTGAACCAACTCTTTTGATCGTACTATATATTTCTTGTCAGCAATTTCTTTATTGTGCTGCAACCACTTTGACATCTCATTCAATTCAATTTTTGTGACCTACATTTGTATAGTAAGTGTATTTTTTGTTAAATATTCCATTAAATTTAGCCAACATCTATAGACTAATAATAGCAGATAATATTATAACATACACAAATGTAGATGTAATCTATATTAATAAAACAAAGTATGCTATGAAAATTTCTTAACCTCCTGACTTAGAAAAACACAACAATATGATCCAAATTATTTAGATATAATGACTTATCTTCTTATTTACGTTTTAACCTTTTAACTACAACATCAAGCTGTGTGTCTTGCTTGAGGCCTACAAGGATTATGTCAGAGGTTTTAATTCATGAGGATTAGACTGTTGAGTTATTTTTAGTGGTTTGGTGGAATTAATATCCAACTATGGCTCAGGTTTTCTTTATGGTCTATTTGGTAGGGGTGGATAGAAAAATGAAAAGATGGAAAGTAGGAGTGATACATTTTTTATCCTTCAAAAAAATAATATTTTCTTCCCTCTTTTGTACTTGGTAAGAGGGATGAAAAGTAGGAAGGATTAATTTTTTTTTGTATTTTATAAGATAAAAAAGTATTTTTTTTATTTTTTATTAAAAAAATATAAATACATATTTTATCATTATATTTATATATGAAATTAATAAATACATAATATGTAATTGATAAATATGATATATATATATCAAATGATATATTAATAAATAACATACATTTCAACATACATAATTAACTTATAATCCACTTTTCCTCTCAATTTTAGAAGAATTGATTTTGGTGAGTTGGAAAGAAAGTTAATTCATCTATTTTTTTATCCTTCCTATTTTTCTTCCTTATCAAATATAATGTTTTATCTATCCCTCTAACTTTCTATTATTCTTTTTTTCATTGTACCAAACGAAACATTAAGGAGTGACTGCGGGTTCCCCCGTCTAAGCCCTCCTCTATAGGGTTTTCCCGACGAATGAGGATTACTATGGTTAAGTCCTGGTAGGGATTCCACATCTGGTCTTTCTCTCTATACTTTTTTTCAATTGGGTAAAAAAACCTTTTAATCACAATATTTTTCTTATATTTAATATTTTAATTATTCACTTATATTTTAACAATAATAAATAATTTAACCATTTTCTCATGTTGAACCAAAACCAAAATAAAAAAAAATAGTTTACACAGATTCACCCTTGTATGGATAATAAATTAGGGTTACAAATATAAAAAAAAATTGCTCAAATACCCAAATCACATGCTTTTGCGGTAGTCAAGAATATGAATATTATGTATACGTTCCAACACATATGATAGGACACTAAACCAACAAAATATGTGGTATGCAGTTCCCAATAAATTGGATGGTCCAGATCGTTACAATGTGAACATGGGGTCCAGTTTCGATCATGTGAAGTAATTTTATTCAGATTTTCGTATCTCACTCTGAGCAATTATAGCAGTAAGATGGCTTGCCAGAGAAAGCCTGCTGAGCTGCAACGGCACATGTTGAAAGCTCGGGGACTTTATTAATATGTTTGCCCAAATTGCCCACATCAAGCACGGCTTTAAAGTGTGTTAATTGTATCTTGTCAAATTGTAATCAATTTATCATCGAGTGGAGTAATTTAGTAGAGTATTGACTGAACTTCTCACCATGAGATTAAAAATTTGAGTCTTAGAGTCTATATTAGAGTTCGGTGATAGACCGTTATGCTAAGCCTAGTTAGGTTCGTTCTCGATAAGAGTAATGAGTACGGTCAGGGGTCTCATGATCCCACCAATTAGGGTCTATCGGGGTGATATCTGAGCGCTCTCTTTTACCTCCACTCTTTTTTTCACAAGCAAAAAAAATATATATAATCAATCTTTATCCAATTCATTTACGATCATTTATAATTAGAGTTTTGTCTCATATAAATTATAATAGTTAAGTTTTTATCGGTTTTTTTGAATTAGCGTGGGCCCAATTCCTTAAGAGGTCCAACAAGATGTTTATTCTCCAAACTGGTTGGGAGTCTTGGGACTAAGCTCAAGTCTGCAAATTGTGTGTTAATTTCATCCTTATTCTAATCCTCCCTTATAGTTGTCGTCATGTTATGTTAAGAGGGCAAATCAGTCATTTAGCTGAACACTGCAGTTGTACATAGTTGTTTTGTACTGGAAGTGGGGAGTGTGGTGTGGCTTCCCTAAAGGACGCATGTGAATGTGGCATGTCCAGCAATTTCCTCAGAGATTTAGCGAGGGGTGTCCTAGTGCGCAAATAGAGCATGCACATGGGGAACACATGCAGAGAGAGAGAGAGTGGCCTTTGCCATGTGACAAAGGTGGAGACAGTGAATCAGCATGAATTGAATTGTAAGAGCATCTCCAAAAGGCTAGCTAAACCCGCCCCTTTAACTATTTTAGATAACTTATCCTTAAAAATTGACTCCAACAGGCTAGCTATTCCCCCATGTATTTCCCATTACCCCCATTTCAGTCGCTACATCTAGTTAGCCCCACTTCCCTCGTTGGCTCCCAGACTATCGCCTCTCTCTGCCTCCCTCACCTCTCTCTGCCCCTCCCTGCCTCTCGAAGCCTTCACAGACAGTGAAGCCACAAGCCACAAAACCAAGCCCCGATCGCCAGAACCACTTTCCTCATCCTCGGCCTTCCTCTCATCATCAAGACGGGTCGCGACCAGCAGCTTACTGAGCTTGATTTGCAACAGGCCAGTCTTCTTGGTACTCCACTGCATTCGTAGGTGAGGCCTCTGAGAAGTGATTTAGTATGTGGAAGTACGGAGGGTTTTTTGGATTATTGAGTTTGATTTTGGATATTATGGTTTTAGATTGGTTGGAGAAATTAGGGTTTTGAGGATTGGGGTTTTAGAAATGGGAATTTGGTGGGTTTTGCTGGTTTGTTTTATAGATGATGAATGCCGATGGGAATTTTGAAACTACGTATTGTTTTTTGAAGTTTTTGAGCTTGATTTTGAACATTAGGGTTTTAAGTTGGTTGAAGAATGTTGAGGTTTTCAGGAGAGTTTGGGGTTTTAGAAATGGGAATTTTGGGATTTTTGTTTGTTTGTGTCTGATGGGTGATGAATGGCAATGTGGAATATTCATGCGAAATTGTTATGCCTGCGAAATTGGTTGAAGAGCATTGCTATGCCTGCGAAATTGTTTACTAAATTTTGCATATCATATCAGTGTAGATAGTTGGATTAATGAGTTTCACCCACTCCTATCCATTCCAACTAAACATTCGATGCATAGGATTTCGCCAAATCATTTGGTATACAACATTTGGAAGCACATTTGGGATGTATAACTTTATTCTTATGTTAATCTGTCCCAATTGGTGGAGTCAAATTGGATAGTGACCATTTCAGAATTTTATATTTTAGTGAATTTCCAAGCACAGTAACCAATTGTGGAGCGTGAGCTTGGGAGATACTTGGTTTTGGTAAGTGGGTTTTGGTTGTGAATGTTTGTTTTGAGGGCTTTTTTGGTTGTGAAAGGAAGAAGTGATATTGACATCTGGGTTTTGTTTATTTTTGGTATAATATTGAAATGGGTTTTATTGAATTGCATTGGGTTTTATTGAATTGTCTTTGAATTGGGTTTTCTTTCATATTTGTGATGGCATACTATTGAAAGTTAGTTAAAGTTAGTTGATGTGGTTAGCTAAAATAGATAGCGTTGTTGGAGTGAATTTGAAAAAGTGGTTATCTAAAATAGATAGTACAATATTTAAATATATTTTGAGTAGCTATTTTAGATAGCATTATTAAAGATGCTCTAACCCATTCATGTTTTGCACATTCCCCTGCAAATGGTTCTGACCCGGTTGCCCTTTTTTTTTTTCTTCCCAACGATTACATTTGTTTAAGTTAATTTACGTGTATTTCGACTAATCTCTTATTTGGTCTGATCAAAGATGAGTTATTTATACTGGGTGGGACTAGGGTATAGCTCATTCTATTATCACCCGGATGCCTTTGGCATCACTTTTTCCCTATTATTTCCCTTAATTTTTAACCTATTCCCGCAACGATAAGCCCCTTAGTTGCGCCAAGAAATTCAGATTGATTGATAAATTTTCATCAACTTCTTAATAGGTTAGGCTCTTTTGGATATAATATTTGGACTTAAAGTAGTTGATTTTTCTACGTTCTTGTAATTACATTAATAATTGGACTTAAAGTTACGATAAGCCCCTTAGTTGCGACAATAATTTCTTTGCTTTCTCATTCCGGCATGTGTGCCCAGTGTTACTTATGCACGTGATCATATTTCAACCTTTAAATATTTGCAGGGGAATCGCTCCATAGATCAAGATTGACAGTAGTGTTGGCTTTCCCAAAGGCGGGCTACGTGTCAGGGTCAGCTAAACCGAGTACCCATGAGCTCGGCCCAAACCCGATATCATATTATGATCTAAGCAATGGCCCATTAGCCCACCGAGTAGGATTGTGATCACTATTTTGGCCCACCTAACCTGGCCCGCAAAAAACTATTTTACTATTAAACAGACATTATTGTCGGTACCATGGATTGGCCTTTTCACAAGCGGGCCCACCTGGCCCATGTGGCACAATCTGTCGAGTGCTGAACATGACTTACTTTTATCTGTCGCTAACGCTTAGTTATACTGGTACAATTTTTTTTTAAAAAAAATTGTCTTATTATTAGAATATAGGAGACTATAATGTAATTAATTCGGCAAAGTGATTTTATTATAATACACAAAGTTCTAGTTTCATATTATTTTTTAAATATGAGGGGGTCTCACATGTATTTCCACATGAGACACCAAAATTGATATCTCACTCAATATATGATCGTTTTTAGTATGTGTATTTAAAGCAGCATATGACTTACAAGTGAGGTGAGATTCATATGGAATGAGCATGGGGTGGTTTTAAAGGAGGAGAAGACGGTAAGTAAGGGTCATGGTCACAACAACACAAAGCGATGTGAAATGATACCTGTTTTTCGGCTCTCTTTGGCTGTATATATGAATACATTTGCACAAGCGTGCTTTATTCCTTTTGTTTTTCGGTCGGCAGAAGCCCAAATAAGGTTGGTGAACTTTTTGGTTCAGACACCATATGATACTCTATGACCCACCGGTTTCGGTGTTTTGTACAACATATGACAATAGTTGTTTTCCAATTTTTGTTCTTTCTCTATATTATTTTATGCGCCTGTCCTTGTGACAGTACCAACAAATTTTTGGGACTAATTTCAAGGTTTATTCCTAGGTTGTTGGTTGGCATGATGATAATAATTGAGTAACTAGTTGGTAATAACCTCACTGTAGAATGTTTGATTTGAGTTAATACCTACTAACTCGACAGAGTAATTTATCACCACAGCATCAACAAAGTCAAATAATAAATCTTGTTAATCCCATGAGTTAAACTCTGCTTGATAACTTCCACCAAACCCTAATGTAGTAGTAATTCAAGCAACTTGAATTTAAACACAATCTAAACAACCATGGACAAAAGGATGGGCTTGAGGATGATAATAATTGGGTTTCATTGTATTCAAATGTATATGCTAGTTAGATGGTGGATTTTTCTTCTTGCTCTCATCAATTTTATGGTCGTCAGTGGAGACGGACGGAGCCAGTACTTCTCTTCAAGAGTTGGGTCCAAGGGATAGCCCGCTAAATTAACAGGGCCATGGACCATAATTCTTTTATGGGCATCAATCAATGGTTTTGACCGTCGCCCCATATATTTTCTTGGGCCAGTGACTTTTGGACTGGGCTAGCCAGTTATTACCCACCCTCAATTTCACTAATCGAAAGATAACTTGTTCAACAAGACAGCAGTAGTCAAACTTAGGTCTGTCAAAATTCGACACGACACGATACGATTAATCGATACGAATTAAACGGGTTTGGATGAGACCTTAACGGATTCGAATGATAAACGGGTTAACCCGTTAAACACGTTTAATAAACAGGTCGTGTTCGGGTGAGACCTGTCAACCCGTTTATCACTCGTTTACCCGTTTAAAAAATTAATATAATACAAAATTAATAATTATTTTCTCAAAAAAAAAGAAAAACCAAAGCCATCTTAGATCCAGCAAATAATTGAGTTTCAAACGGAGATTACATAATCATTGATCTTCGCAACCTCCTTGGTATGACTCCTTGGATTTGATTCCATGCTTTTCTAAGTTTTGTGCTTCCTCGTTTCATCTCCTCTTCTGCTTGCAACGCCCTCTTCTCCAAATTTTCAATTTCTGCCTTCAAGGAAGCAATTGATTGCCGTAACTCTTTTACTTTACCATCAGCTCGGGAAAGCAAAGCCTCTTTACTCGTAAAAAGCCGCATAGTGTTATATTTGGCTTCTCTTCCGATGATTTAGCCATTGTCACCATTTTTGAGAGCTTCGTGCGTGAACTGTATATAGCTTTATTGGCTTTGAGAGCTTCAAAGGTCTCTTCTTCCTGTTCACCCATGGTCTGAGCTTGGTCTGCGGTGGTTTGAGCTTGGTTTAAGCATTGCTGTGAACACAGTGAATGAAGGAGAACAAAGTGAAAGTTTTTGGGTTTGAAAGCTTTTGGCTTGAATCCCACATCGACAAATTTAAATGAAAGAGACCTCCCATGCCTATAAAAAACTGCAGCCCCTTTCTTTAGTCATTTAATCTTCTCACTTGTTTTTGCAAGTGGCACCCAACTGAAAATCTTTTAATTAAGAGAGTTCAGATGTTATGGGTAATTAATGGAGTTTAAAATTTTAATAGAATAAATTTTTGGTGTGGGTTAAAATTTTAATAAAATTAAACGTGTTAAACGTGTCGTGTTGTATTACCTATTTATTAAACCGTTCGTGTTTGTGTTGAGATTTTTCATCCGTTTATTAAACGTGTTGTGTACGAGTTTACATGTTTTTCACCCGTCACCCGTTTAACTCGACATGTAACTATTTAACCCGACATATTTGACACCCTAATCAAACTTATAATCCTGGAAGCAAAATATACTAGTCGTGGAGATATGAGAGCAAATAGATTTTTTATACTATCTTTTATTTCATTTGGACTTTGTATGCTCCTAATGTTTTCGAGTATCATAACAATTATATATCTGCTCCACTTATGTCCACCTGCCTCATGTGTCAAAATGATATTTTTTTACTGATGATGACCATTGGGATAACCGTTAACGCTGCCCCTCCCACTAATTGAGTATTTTATTTCTTGTCAGATCTCTTTCATATTGATAATTAAGCATTGATTTTTAGTGTTTCTTTTTAGGTCTGATTGATTTTTTTAAAAAAGCCACAAAATTGTTCCGTTTTAAGAACAGCAGGCGCTGCTGTTCCTCCCGAACAGCAGAGGAGCCGGATCTTTTTTTTTATTTCTTTATTTTTTGGGTCTCTTTCCTGTCTCAAGAAAAGAATAGTATATTGAACAATGCTATTGAGATTTAATTTATTGACATAATATGTTGACCTAATTCACTGTAATTTTTGGATTTACTGTAGACCTCATCAAACATTAGAATTTGGTGTTGATCCAATGATTCTTATGAAGCCACATCATTATGTCAGTAAATTATGTCAAATTTTTAGGTTCAAATAATATTACTCTAGTATATTACTAAATTTTTAAAACGGCGTCGTAACCCATTACACCAAAACCCTATCCTAATTTAACAAAGTGGCTCGCGACTCACCTGATACAAAAATTAGTTTTGCGATTCTCCATCAATCAGGGCGAACAACCTCTCTCTCTCTCTCTCTCTCGGTCTCTCTCTGCCTTGTGCAAAGATCGATCACTCTCTATGGGTTCAACGATTATTTCTGCTTGGGAAGTTTTAGTGTCTCTTACCACTTCAAAGGTGATTCAATCTCATCAAAACACTTCTTTTAGTTTGTCAGATCTGATTTTTTGCTTCAATTTCCTGATTGTCCGATCTCCATATTTACTGTCATATTAGGGATTTTAAGGTGTGATTCGTATTTTTTTGATCTCTTACCGGTTTTATGTTGATCCCCTTTTGTAACATTGATTTATTTTTGTTTGCGGTCTTGTTTGGGTTGTACTCAAATCTTTCTTATGTTACAAGTTCGTTATTGTTATTTCACCAGGATTGATTAATCTTCTGTGGGCTTTTAATTTGCTTCATTGTGTATAAAGCGCTGCACTCGTTAATTCTTATTGGGATCTTCTGTTTTTGTTTTTCTGTCTTAGGTTCTATCAGAGCTGTATGCCCTAGGTAATTACTCTCACATGGTTCCTCAGAAGATTTGGGGAAATTTATCAAAATTGATTGTTAATTTGTCCCTTATTCGAGTTTTGGACTCCTTTTTTTGATCTTTTTGGGGGTTCTTGGTTCTGTCAATGGGTTTGTGAGTAATATTTTCATTCATTATCTATAATATAAAACATGACATGTTTCAATATGCCTATCCGACAGTGTCAAATAGACTCATCCAACGGTCACCAACATCCCTCTCAAAACTATTCACATTACACCGTGCCACAGATTACTCCTAGTTAAAACGGCACGGTACTTAAGTAGAGCATCACATTCTTTATAAGATAGAAGACACCTGTGAATTGAGATATCATCGGATCTTATAGCTTTGTGCTTACTGTGTAGTCATATACTCTTGAAGTGTTCATCTTGGCTATTTTCTTTAAGAGTTACAGTTTTTGCTGGCGGCAAAATGGAGTAAAGCATCATCTACTGCGAACAGACTAATAACTGCAACTTGCAACTCACAGAAGTATAATGCAGTATAAGAGTTGAGAGAATGGAATAAATACCTGACCATACCTTAGCTTGATATGGCTTATTGAAATTGCATTTCGTGTCAGATATGTTTTGATTATTATGTATAAATTTCTTTTCATATGGACATCCAGTTATTTATTGCACTTTCATGGTCAAAAGCAGAGAGAATGATTAATATGTATGTTATAATATCATATATGGAGATGTTTTGCTTTATGTTTGTTGTTTCAATTGGAAGTTTTTGAATAAGGAACTCAATATTTATTTAGTTACATATATGTACTTTTGCTATTTCATGCTTAGGTTTCTTCCTTACTGTTCTTTTTGGAGTACTATGACATTTATTAGTGTTCACTTTTAGTGTTGAAGTTGGATAGGAATATCTACATAGCCATGAAGTTGAATCTCCTCTTAAGCTTTCGCATGAAATCTGTGTGCCAACAATTTTCAGGTTCTCTAATGCTGTAAATAGTTGCGAGATCTTGTTTTATTCTCCCCCCTCTTTCCTCCATTTTGTTCAAGATGTCATGTGATGAAGTTTGGAAGGCTGTTTTTCCGCTACTGGAAGGCACGGACCTTGCCGCTTGTATGGTGGTATGTAAACAATGGCGAGAGATAGCCAATGATGATTACTTTTGGAAGTGCCTATGTGCCAATAGATGGCCTTCAATCTGCAAGCAACCATCCCCGCCCACTGTAACGTACTACAAGCTATTCAAAACCTTCTATAAACGTCAGCATCGACGAACTCTTCTCCCACCAAGGCTGTCCTTCAAAGACTTGGAGTTTTACATTGACATTTGGGTCGAAGAGAGGTTAATTTTATCAGAAGTGGTCCCAGGTCCTGTTCTTCAGAAGGGGAGCTGGATCCCACCACCGGGAATTTGTGATGTGCTTAGGTTTCACTTGGAGGGCCCAGAATACAAGATGACTCTACCTGTGCACCCAAGGTTTGCTGTTTCTCTGAGCCAGACAGTTACTGTCTCTGTGCTTGTAGGGCGCAAGGATTCCAACAAAGTTGCTTGTATAATTAACAAATCAGGATTTGATTATATAGATCCAACAGCATATAGGGCCCATGCATTTGACTACCTCGACTTCTCCCCCCTCTACCCATTCGTATCTGGTATACGGGCGTGGATATCTTTGCTCTTCATGGATCTTGGTAGTGTGGGGGTCATTGAAGTTTTTGGAATTGAAATGGATTTCTGTGATGCTGCTAGCTCTGAAGAAGAGGTCCTGTGGCTATTAGACATGCTTGATTGGAAGTAAGAGGTCCATTCAGTGTAAAGCTTCTGTGGGGGCTGGGGGACTTGTGCAATTCAAACAGTTTCTAGCTCCCTCTGCCTCGAGCTGACCTGGACGGTACAATTCTCTTTCCCAATTGAGAGCTTGTATATATTCATTGTGGTTGTAAAGAAGAATAAGTATGGATAAAGTTCTATAAGTACATGCGCACATTTTAAAATTTCTTCCCCGATATTTGGCATAGTTGAGGTATTTACAGCCCATCATCCACCTTCAACTCGGGGAATCTTACCCTTGTTTCAGGGACCAGTTATCATAATGTGTGCACTTGTAAATTAACAATTGTTTTCCTCCTGCATTATTGATTGGTGGATGTTAAATCCTGAAGATTATCTGATCATTTTAGGGTGTGTTTGGCTTACCTCGTGGATGGACTTTTTCAGGCCAAAAAGTCCATTTTAGAACATCATAAGCTGTTTGGTGAATCAGCAGTTTTGACATTTTAGATAGAGTGCCTTCCCAGAATGCGCATCCACAGAAGCCACCTTAGCAAGCTTCTCTAAATGGGACTTTTGGACTTCTCGGACATCTCGCGAAGTCGATCCTCTCCTCTCATTTAAGTAATTATAACTAGGTTCCATTATTACCCTCTTTTTTTTTTTTTTTTACAATGGTATCCTTTTTAAATCCTGGACAACCACATTATCTACACACGAAGCAAAAAAACAAAGCAAGTCACTATCATCTCTGTTATCACATGCCGACTTTCGTAAATCTATACATATATTCTGTATGAAGTAGATGACAAGGAAGTCCTCCGGTGAACTCTTGTTCCAGAGGAATCATAAAATATCAAAACTGCACAGAGAAGTTCATCCGAAAGCTACCATTCCATGGTGAGAAAGATTACTCAGCGCTGCCGGCCTCATGTTCCTGAGATTCTGTTGTTGCTGCACTGCAGGAGGCCACTAAAATGTTGCAGAGACTTCTCTTGCATCTGTGGGTGTGGCAAGAGGACATGGAGATGTAGATCTATATTCTGTGTAATTTCCATTAGATGTCTTCGCAAGACCTTGATTTCTGCACTTGGATTGGCTTTAGAAGGAGGGGGGGTGTAGAATAAGTAGACCTGCATATGATTAGATGCTTAAAAAAAGTATACAGCTTTGGACCTTGGTCACATAGTCTATTATTGCCAATTTTTTTTTTAATTAATAATGATATTTACACTATCTTTATGCACTATTTGATGTGACATGATCTCAACCACTGAACATTTAATAAATTCAATGATACCCATTAATTTGATGATCCACATTGACGTGGTATGCATCATCTTCCTTGCACTACTTGATGTTGCATGATCTTAACCATTTAATATTTAATAAACTTGATGGGAGCCATTGATCTGATGGTGCACGTTGAGGTGGTGCACAAAGATGGTAAGTGTAACATTGTTGTTTTTTTATTAAACTTGAAGTAAAGTTGAGGTTGGTTTCACATGAAATGGTGATATTATCTTATGTGAATTAGAATTTAGGTAGATATGACAGACAATAAACTAGAAATTCTAGTTTTTATGTTTTAAATTTCATGTCTTTCAACAAGAAAAAATATGACATTGATGTAACACATTTGAAGAAAATTGGAATAAAGTTTTGTTGAGTTGAATTTTTATTATTTGCGTTTTATTTAAATTATTTGCTACATGACATTAGATAATTAGTATAAATATTTGCATCTTATTTAAATTATTTGCTAAATTACTTTAGATAATTAGTACAAATGTAGATAAGGTTAAAGGTAACATTGTAAACGAAGAATTTTTTTTTCATGTTTTATTATATCCTCTACACTCATACCTTCCATGTTCACCCTCTTTAAATTTTTCGAAGTGAGAATCTATAAGACCTTCATCAATTTGTGATAAAAACATAATTTTTTTGGTTGATCTAGCAGATGAGACAGTGGAAGTGGTTGTTGTATAATTCTCCATCTTGGTGAACTCTTAAGCATATTTATGAATCATTCATTCATTCCACACACCAAAAAAAAAATAAAAAAATTCTGCATTTTGTACTTGATTGTGACTTAGACCTCACTCTAACATCTTTTTCGCCCAAATGCAAGTTCATTCATTCTTCTTTTTGAAGTAACCTTTTAAAACTTCACCAACAACCATATTTGGTGGTCATATTATATATGATCTTGATCTACCTTACTCACAATCACACCTCATATATATGATTTATTATCACGTTCTTATTAGATTTATGGCTTATTCGTGAATTCAAAAATACGTTACAAAAGACAAATGTCGAGTTAACAAAATATTTTTTGTGAAACTCCAACTTAGAAATTAAAAAACTTTAAAAAATTCGGGAATTAAAATAAGCTTAATAACGTTTGAAGTTATTCCCATGCGATGGTCGAGCCTACCTGCCATGGTTAA
The DNA here is from genome assembly GCA_951799425.1 of Ilex aquifolium. NCBI lineage: Eukaryota > Viridiplantae > Streptophyta > Magnoliopsida > Aquifoliales > Aquifoliaceae > Ilex > Ilex aquifolium. The sequence goes on along the minus strand of OX637398.1, from coordinate 3,118,350 downwards.
GCACCATCAAGGAAAGGCACGAGGTCATGTGCACTTGAGAGTGGTTCATAACCCATCAAAACGCGTCAGAAATTTACTCTGGTTTTCCGTATTTACCCCTCTCACGCTCACCCGACATGAGTTGGTGAATGGTAACAAAAAGACCTTAGTGTCCTAAATAGTAAATCAGACGGGTAGATTTTGGATGTGCGCTGAGTATAAAATGAGGTGCCCCATCTGTTTACTTTCATTCTGGTTCTTACGAATCCACTCAACAGAGCAGCTCTCTCTCTCTCTCTCTCTCTCTCTCTCTCTCTCTCTCAATTTTCCTCCGGAACTTCATACGATAAAACAGAAGCCACGATCTTAGAGGTAATTCAATTCTCAATTTCAGTTTCAATTTCGTGCTATGCATGCATTTATGTTTGCATTATATATCGACGCCGTTTTTATATGAAATGTATAAATTGTTAATTTGAATACTGCCTTTGACTGTTCTGTTTTGATTTGTTTGTGATCTGATTTATGTTGTATGAAATTGATATGTTGTCTGTGATTTGGATAATTGGATCAATGGATCTGTTTGTAAGTCTGCTAGTTGTGTTCTCAATGGCTGGATCAGATTTAGTATTCGATCTTAAATCGTACGGTATTGTGTACTCAAGATTTTGGTCAATGTTCAACAATCACAATGCAATTTGGATCTAGTGCGCACTGATGGATCTAACTGAAAAATGAGATAATTAATTCACATGTACGAGCAAATATGTTGTGTCTTGTATATGTGCGTTGGATCCGACTATGACTACCTAAAGTTGTCTTTATCCTCAGCGCCTCTTTGATGCTCTGATTTTTCCTGATTGAGTGGGATCACTGTGTCCATGGAGTCCACCATACATCCGTGTTTGTTCCAATTTTAGCTGATCTGAGACGAAAAACATACCACATTCTTGTTTTCTTTGATGTTCTCTGAAATGGAATGTCTCAAAACATGCAACATGCCCTTTATCCTCGATGTACTCTGAAATGGAATGTCTCTTCCTTCACTGAAATTGAATCTAGGTTTTGGAGTTATATGAAACTTGTTTACGAATTAGAATTTAAAGTCTTGGCAGTTTTATCGTGTTTGTATGCATATGATTCTTGCTTGTCTCTTTCCTTCTAAGAAGTAAGGATTGTGGATCCCTTTGACTCCATCTGAGTGTAGCTCTGGCAGAAGTTGTTTAACAGATGCATTGCATTGCATCATTTCAATGCACTGATAGCTGCTGTTGGCTGGATTGATACCATAATGAAAGATCAAATTGCTTATGTAGATATTATATGTAACATGAATGCTATTCATTGATCTGCTTAACTGCAATCATAAGAGTAGTAGACTAGTAGTTGTAATCTGAAAGTGTATTGCACTTCCCTGCATCTGCATCTATTGATGCAAAACATAACCAAATATTATTACATGTTCTGAAAATGAAATTTCTGCAACGTTGTTGTTCTTTTCTGATGTATGAACTTCTGTTTAGTTAGAGTGCAAGTACAGAAGAAAATGGTGAAGATTTGCTGCATTGGAGCAGGGTATGTTGGGGGACCAACAATGGCAGTGATAGCACTCAAGTGTCCTTCCATTGAAGTGGCAGTTGTTGATATCTCTGTGTCTCGGATTAACGCCTGGAACAGTGATCAGCTTCCCATCTATGAGCCAGGCCTCGACAATGTGGTGAAGCAGTGCCGAGGGAAGAACCTGTTCTTTAGCACGGAGGTGGAGAAACATGTATCTGAGGCTGATATTGTCTTTGTTTCTGTCAACACCCCAACCAAGACTCGAGGTCTTGGAGCAGGAAAAGCTGCAGATCTGACATATTGGGAGAGTGCTGCCCGCATGATTGCTGATGTGTCAAAATCCAACAAAATTGTAGTTGAGAAATCAACTGTACCGGTCAAGACAGCCGAGGCAATTGAAAAAATTCTAACCCACAACAGCAAAGGAATTAACTTCCAAATTCTCTCAAATCCTGAATTTCTTGCTGAAGGGACTGCAATCACAGATCTCTTTAATCCTGACAGAGTCCTCATTGGAGGCAGAGAGACTCCAGAAGGGCAGAAGGCAATCGAAGCACTGAAAGATGTTTATGCCCACTGGGTCCCTGAAGAACGAATCCTCTGCACTAATTTATGGTCTGCAGAGCTCTCAAAGCTTGCTGCCAATGCCTTCTTGGCACAGAGGATCTCATCAGTTAATGCCATGTCAGCTCTCTGTGAGGCCACTGGAGCAGATGTTACCGAGGTGTCATATGCTGTTGGTAAGGACACAAGGATTGGTCCCAAGTTCCTGAATGCTAGTGTTGGTTTTGGTGGGTCTTGCTTCCAGAAGGACATTCTGAATCTGGTTTACATATGCGAATGTAATGGCCTCCCTGAGGTGGCAGAATACTGGAAGCAAGTCATCAAGATCAATGACTACCAGAAAAGTCGTTTTGTTAACCGCATTGTTTCCTCTATGTTCAACACCGTTTCAAACAAGAAAGTAGCCATCCTAGGATTTGCCTTTAAGAAGGACACAGGTGATACCCGAGAGACCCCGGCCATTGATGTTTGCAAGGGGCTCTTGGGTGACAATGCACGGGTGAGCATATATGATCCACAAGTCACTGAGGACCAGATTCAGAGGGACCTTACGATGAACAAGTTTGACTGGGACCACCCCCTTCACCTCCAGCCAATGAGTCCTACCGCCGTCAAGCAAGTGAGTGTTGTTTGGGATGCCTACACGGCAACAAAGGATGCCCATGGTGTTTGCATTCTCACCGAGTGGGATGAGTTCAAGACTCTTGATTACCAGAGGATATATGATAACATGCAAAAACCAGCTTTCATATTTGATGGTAGGAACATTGTGAACATGGATAAGCTGAGGGAGATTGGTTTCATTGTGTACTCAATTGGCAAGCCGCTGGATGCCTGGCTAAAGGACATGCCTGCTGTGGCATAAAAGCAATGCTTCAATCGAGTCACTTGTGTTGGAACAGAAGAACAATAGGCATGAGGCAGTCAATTGGATTCGATTTTTCTTACTTTTCCCTGTTAGTCAGACAATAATTGATGTTACCATCTGGGGTAAGGTTTATGTTTTCCATTACATTGAATTGATGATATCACGTGTTGTCTGTTACTTGTTTTGTTAGAGGACCTTATTCATTTTTGTTGGTTTATGAAAACGCTCATTATAGTACGTATTCTATTTGATCTCTCTGGCAAGTGTCGAGTTTGGTGTGGGATTTTTAACCTTGTTTGTTATGCATCTTTTCAATAGCTGCAGGCCAGACAACTATAATTTCTTAAAAAATAAAATGTTTGTCGATATTTTTTTTCTTGCTGTATTATATGATGCGGAATAGAGGCCTGAATTTCTTCCTTCAGCACAGCAGCGGTGCTTTGTTTCAGCAGTATTCTCATCTTTTCTACACGAATACTCAGGGGATTCCTCTTGATTTTTCTGCATCAGTTTGCTTCTTCTTCACTCACTTCAGTTTAGCATGCCTATAAACTTTTGTAGATCCTTAGCAGGAGTTATCATAATTGATTTAAAGCTACTGTTGTTTCTCCTTTGCTAGTTTCGTATGTTTTGTGAAAAAAGGATCTTGCCCTTTGTGCTAGAATTTACATGTCTATGAATCCAACCATGAATGGTTGGCAAGCAAGCTATCAGAGACCCCGGAGCTATGCTTATTTTCAACTTCTCCAAGCAGTTCGTTGCTTATTACATCTTTCCTCGTCTCTTGGTGCCTAGATATCCACCGTAAACTTTTTCTTGTTTAAGCCTCGTACTTAACTTTTAACTTTTAGGCTGTCAATGGATGGATCTTATCAACATCCGTGAATGACAAATCATAAATTGAATAGCCGAATCAAAACACAATCGAGCGCTATAATATATATTTTCTGATTTTGAAGCCAAAAAATAAAAATTCGATATCATAATCCTATTATATCATATTCATTTGCACACAGTGCTCAGCTTTGAATATAAGGTCGACATGCTACAGATGAGAGATTTGTTCACGCAATTGATTCAGCCTTTACGTGAGACGCCTCCAATCCAACAAAAGGTTTGCAAAGCTAGTGTTTGGCATGTCCTAAGGCTACTTTAGGGCACGGTGGTAGTTTGTCAAACTTTTGGGAAAGCAACGAAAAAACAGAGATAATTACAACTCAACGAAATCAAAATAATACTCCATAAGATTAAAAAGATCTCTCTCTCTCCACGAGTTTAAAAAGATTTATATCAGATCCACGATTGAGTCGAAACAGTAGTATCCAAAAAACAATTTCTACTACTGCATGTTGTTCAGGGGTTTTTGTGATTGATCGTGGTTCGAATGGGTTCAAAACCAGTGATTGTGATAATTATTCAACCCGATTTTCGCAACACAAGTAATAAAATTTCAACTCTGAATGTAAGTAATTCATTAATTTTTTTAATTCAAGTTTACTGTTCATGTTTTAATTTGTTATTGTTCAATATGTTGTAATAATTAGCTGTTTTTCATGTAAGATATTAGAACATTCTATACGCTGCATGAGTTCCATAAATTTTATGACTACCAATGTACACATGCTGGAACTCAATGGCCAAACAATTTGGTATGTCTTATTCACGAAAAAGTAACGATGAGAGGATTTGATATTGCCTATGACCAAAACTCCAAATTTTAGAGGATATGACTGCTACTTTATTACTGAGGATGAGCTCTGCTTGATTCTCGGAGGAACACTCAACTCCATGTGATCAAACTTTAGTAATAAATTCAAATTAGTTCGAGGTTGGTTCACAAAAAATTGTGTTGATTATTTTAAGAAAATAAATAGATAATATAATTGTATACTAATTATGATTTTTTAAGAAAAATTTAAATTTTATTTCAATAAATGATACAATAAAATATGAATTTTAATTATAAAATTTAAAATATTTGATATTTTATCTTTGATTAAAGTATTTTTAGTCTAAGTATAATATTTTAAACTTAAGGGGTCTAAGTAATATATGTTTAAAAACTTCAGGGGGTTTGGATGTAATTTATTAAAGAACTAGATATTGCCTATGCCTGAAGGCATAGAGTAATAAAAAAAATGCTTAACAATAAATATATTTGCATTCACATTCAAAATCAAATCACAAACATAGAAGAGAGAAAAAAAGAATTTAAGCACAGGTTGTAGTGGAAATAGACGATGGTAGTGGCGGTGGATGGTAGTGGTGGTGGTAAGAGATGGTGATAGTTGCGGTGGGTGGTGACTACCGTGGTAATGGTGACAGTCGTGGGTGGCAACAGTGATGATGGTGATGAGTTTTGGGTGATGATAGTGGTAGTGGCAGTAATGAGTGACGGTGGTGGTGATAGTGGGCGACAGTGATGGTGATTGGCAGTGGTGGTGGACAGTGACAATGGTGGTGATGGGCGATTACAGGTGCTTCTGGACGACAATGTGATAGGTGGTGGCAAATAGCGGTGATAGTGTTGGTGGTAGGTGTGGTGGGAGATGGGTGATAGTGGTTGTCGGCGATAGTAGGCAACACCGGATGGTGGTGGGTTGTGGCAGTGGGTGGTGATGGGCAATATGGTGATGGCGGGTGCTGACGGTAGCAGTGAAATGATGGTGGTAGTGATAATAAATATAAAAATAAGATGATGATGGTAATAGATGGTGGCGGTGGACGACGGTAGTAGCAATCGGTCGTGGGGCAGTGGGAGCAGTGGAGTGGGGGTGACGGTGGTGAAGAGGGTGGTGGGATGGCGGCAGTGGTGGTGGTGGTGGTGGGGCAGTGGGGATGGTGGTGGTGGGACAATTTCAAACACTACTTTTAAAAAAAAAAAATTTATTAGAAGTTATAAATCTTATAAGCACTTTTAAAAAGTCTCCTCAAACACACCATTAAGAGCCTATTTTCCAATTTTGGGTGTTAATATTAGTCGTTGAATTAATTTTAAAATAAAATTTAAAGAAATCACAATCGTGAAAAGCAAAAGTTATTTTGTTTATCTTTTGAGATTTGAATTGTATTGTATTTTATTATATATATATATATACTAGTTATTGCCTGTGCCTGAAGACACAGAGTAATAAAAAAAATTGTCAATAATAAATATATTTGTATTCACATCTAAATTCAAATCACAAATATAGAAGAGAGAGAAAGAAATTTAAGCATTGGTTATAGTGGGAGTGAGCGATGGTAGTGGTGGTGAGTGATAATGGCGGTGGTGGGGATGGCAACGGTGGCGATGACAGTGGTGGTGATAGTGGTGATGGTCGTGAGGGGTGGTGGTGAGGCAATAGGGGTAGTGGAGGTGGGGTGGTGCTAGTAGTAATGGCGACAGTGGTGATAGTAGGGAGCAGTGGTGGTTGTTGTGGAAGAAGTGGTGGTTGTTGTGGAAGAAATAGTGGTTGTTGTGGAAGAAGTGGTGGTGGGGTGGCGACGGCAATGGTAGGACAGTGGTGGTGATGGTGGGTGTAATGGGGATTGTGGTGGGGTGGCGACAATTGTTATGGTAGGGGATGATATGGTGACGACAACGATGGCGGGGGGTGGTGGTAAGGGGTGGGGGTGGTTGTAGTGGTGAGGCGGTGGGTGGGGTGGTGACATTGATAGTGGTGGTGGGGTGGCGACGGTGGAGGTGGTAATGGTAGTGGTGATGATGGTAGGGGGTAGTTTGGTGGTGGAATGGGGTGGCGGTGGTGGTAATGGTAATGGTGGTGGGGTGGTAATGGTGACGGTGATGGGGCAATGGGGGTGATAGTGGTAGTGGTGGTGGTGGGGTGGTTCCAAACTTTACTTTTATTTTTAAAGTATTTATGATAAATTATAAGTATTAAAAACACTTTTAAAAAGTCACCCCAAACTCGGGGTGTCAAACGTGTCGGGTTAAACGGTTACGTGTCGGATGAAACGGGTGACGGGTAAAAAATCCGTACACGACATGTTTAATAAACGGGTAAAAATCTTAAACACGAATACGAACCGTTTAATAAACGGGTAACACAACACGACTCGTTTAACACGTTTAATTTTATTAAAATTTTAACCCACACCAAAAAAATTATTCTATTAAAATTTTAAACTCCATTAATTACCCACAACAACTAAACTCTCTTAATTAAAAGATTTTCAATTGGTTGTCACTTACAAAAACAAGTGAGAAGGTTAAATGACTAAAGAAATGGACTGTAGCCTTTTATAGGCATGAGAGGTCTCATTCATTTAAATTTGTCGATGTGGGATTCAAGCATTGTGTTCACTGTGCAGACCCACAAGAAGACTCAGGAATATCATCCACCACCTGAAACGCAAACCATGCTCAGACCAAAAATATCATCACTATGTTCACCTCAGCACCACCGAAAAATTATGAGCTCAATAACCGTATTCCCATCAGTAGTCTGAGACTCTAAGTCTTAACTTTTGCTCCATTTATCTTTGATAGAGCCGATCAATTCAAGTTACTGCTGGGTTTTCAATCCAAACATGAGAATCCACATTGATATCAATTGGGGTGCCCCGCATTGAAAAACTTTTCATATGAGATTGGAGGATCTCATGAAGTTTCAATATTCCAAATCAGTGTTGGGGTTCAACCCCGTCTCCCTTATTGCTTGGAAAGGGAATTAGTTACCACTGAGCTTTAACATAGAAAAAGTTGTATCCATGAAGAAGGTGCGTGATCACATGTCATTAGCGTGAAATTATTCCTTATTCTTTCCCGAATCTTGAATTCCACAATTGCTCAACTTTACACAAAAGATGCTACAATGGTAAAACATGATAAGGGCATCTACTATTCGCCGGAAAAGTTCTTCGCCTGGCCTGAACATTGGGAATTCGCCAAAGATCGAACAAACAATGAGATTGGTAGGAATCTTGACTTCAACGGTTACGCAAATTGGTAATCACTGTTGATGTTGATCTTCGACTCGTGAAGTGTAGGGGGTGCAGAGTTTCAGAATTTCGCCTCTTTGTTTGAGCTTCTTCAGAAAGAAAAACAAGAAATGCTGACTAAATTTTTTAAAAGAATTATTAACTTTTTTAAACGGGTAAACGGATGATAAACGGGTTGACATGTCTCACCCGAATACGACCCGTTTATTAAACGTGTTAAACGGGTTAACCCGTTTATCACCCGAACCCGTTAAGGTCTCACCCAAACCCGTTTTATTCGTGTCGATTAATAGTGTCGTGTTGGATTTTGACAGGTCTATCCCAAACACACCCTTAGGAGTCTATTTTCCCTATTAAATTTGGAGTGTTAATATTAGCCGTCAGATTAAATTTAAAGTAAAATTGAAAGAGATATTAACCGCGAATAGAAAAAGTCATTTTATTTATCTTTTGAGATTTGAATTGTAAGCTACTTTATTATATAGATTTACAACAGGGTCTAAGGGTTACGTGCATACATATTTTAAGAGTTTATGTGTAATATTTTAAATATCAAAGAATTTGAGTAATTAAGTGACAATTTTAAAAAAGATTTGGTGTAATTCTCTTTTTTTTTTTTTTTTTTAAGAAATTGACTGTAAATTTAAGTACAACATAACAGGAGAGTCGAGAATGCAATGGTGCTCCATCAACGAGTCTATTACCAATGTACAACAAATTTCAAACTTAAATATCAATCTACCGTCGTTTTCAACTTATTTACCAAACTACCGTTGTTTTAAAAGCGGATTTGGCAAATCCGACTTCATTTGGAAAGCGGATTTGGCAAATCCGACTTCATGGGAAAAGCGGATTTGGCAAATCCGACTTCATTTGGAAAGCGGATTTGGAAAATCTGACTTCATGGTAAAAGCGGATTTGGAAAATCCGACTTCATTGGGAAAGCGGATTTGGTAAATCCGACTTCATAGGGAAAACGGACATATTAAATCCGCCTTTATATGGAAAGTAGACTTGCCAAATCCAAGGTGCAAGCCAATTTGACTTATATATAATTGTGTTAATCGCCAAAAGAGTATTTGGCTATTTATTGAATACGTTTGGTATCTCTCTCTGATTCTATTATTTGTGAATCAATTACTCACCTTTATTAGTTATTATACTAAATAGTAATTTTTTATTTCTTTGTTTCTTTAATTACATCATTTAAAATTATTTTTTACATATTATTTTTTTAAAAATAGCATCAAATTTTTTTCAAAATGCATAACTCGATAATTTTTTTTTAACACGTATACACTATTATATATGGACAATGTATGAAATAAAGATTATGTTAACTTATAAATTAATTAAATATTAAATAATTGAACATATAATATAATTGAGTGATGTAATATTTTTTGGAGGAAAATATATAAGAAATAAAAAATCAACTTCCTTCATATCTTACTGTAGATATGAATAAATAAATAAAAAGATAAAAAAAAAATATGGACTTCCCTTCTTTAAGAGTAAGAAATTTTTTTTTTTCCTGGGGAAATACCATCAAAATTGGGTTCTCTTATTGCTATGAAGTCAGATTTGCCAAATCCGCTTTCCAAATGAAGTCGAATTTGCCAAATCCGCTTTCCAAATGAAGTCGGATTTGCCAAATCCGCTTTTAAAACAGCGATAGTTTGATAAATAAGTTGAAAATGACAGTAAATTGATATTTAAGTTTGAAATTTACTGTAGATTGGTAATAGAGTCCTCCATCAACCTGAATGGGAAAGGGCCCCAGCTGTTCTTGCTTTTCTTCTATTCAATGGTACTTTATTTTCTCCTTTTTCTGTGTGTCTAACGTGTCATTTGTCAGCCGTCACGTGGATCCTACGAAGCAATTATCACCGAATTCCATCAACCTCCAATCCAATCCAATCTAATCAGTTACTACAGCCGAAGATTCCCAGTCCCCTCAGATGGAGATGGCCTCTCACCACCACCAAATCAGCCAACCCACCACTCTCTCCACCACTTCTTGTTGCTGCTGCTGTTGCACCCCATCTCTCCACCACACAGCACCACCAGACCCACTTTTCCAGTCCCTAGCCTCTCACCTCCACCATTCTCCCCCGCAACCCCACCTCTACTCTCACTATCTCAATCCACCCTATAACCTGCACCACCACCATCAAACCCATTGTTACCCACCACAACCCCACCAACACACACCGCAAAACTTTCAATACCGTCAGCCCCACCACCAACAAGAACAAACAATCCCCAATGTCTCCTCTCTCCTCCGCCGCATCACCGCCCTCGAATCCTCCGTCCGCCACCATTCTTCTTCTGCTTCTTACTCTCTCCGTGATGCCGCCGCCCGTACCATCCAAACCCACTTTAGAGCCTTTCTTCTTCGCAGATCACGGACCCTCCGTCAGCTTAAAGACCTCGCTTTAATCAAGTCAACCCTTAATTCTCTCAAATCATCGATTTCTGGCAATAACCGCTCTGATTGTGAAATTCTCTGTTACAAAGCCATGGATTTGCTTCTGAAGCTCGATTTTATTGAGGTAATAATCAGTCGCATATCTACAAATATGTATTTACGTAAGCAGTGTGTAGAAGATCTAATGTAAGTTTGTTTGCAGGGTAGTGATCCAATGATTAGAGATGGTAAAAGGTCAATTACCAGAGAATTGATTCGATTCATGGATCTTTTTGATGGGTTTTCTGTCAAAAGGAATGAGCTTTCCAGCAGAGTAGGGAAGTGTGTTAGATATGCTGGGAGTGATAACAACCCTAGGGTTTCTTATAGTGAGAAGAGAGTGGGCGCTGTTGAATGTAGGGATTTTGGAAGTGATAAAAGAATATTGCTAGAGAAAATTAGGGGTCAAGTTGAAAAGATTCATCGGTTCTCTAGGGCTTCTCAGGATGATGATGAGAATGTTATGGAACTTGAAAATTCCAAAATTTTCGTAAATGGAAAATATGGGGTTTCTTCAAATAGAAGAGGGGTTTTTGTGAAAAGGCATGGTGAGCTTGAAGCCAAGGTGAGGAGAAGTGTGAACTTTGCAGAGAATGGGAATGTGCATAGGATTATTAGCAGCAGCGGTGAAGCCGGTGAGCCTGTTTTAATTGGAGATTGTAATAGCAGTGATGGGAGTGATTCTGTCGATGCTGAGAGAGAGTTTGTGGACAATCTGGGTAGAGAAATTGAAGAAATTAGGGTTTCTTCCAAGAAGATAGGATGATGAGGAAACTCACCCAGAGGATGGAGTGTCCTCCCAAATCCGTGATGGTGAAAGAGAGCCTAAAAAAGAACTGAGAACTGAAGATAGTTATATGAGACAAGGAGGCATTACTATGATGAAGATGGGAGTTTTGTATTGTCTATACTCCATTGCCTTGAAGATGGAAGCTAGAGCTGATTTATTGAACAATAGGAAGACTAAAAAGTAGTGAAATAATGGGCAAGAGCACAGGTCTTTAGGCTGCAAGTTTTGTAATTTTTGAGTGGGAATTAGGCTTCTTTGTATTCTAATTGTTAGTTTACACTGATCAGAAAACTACGAAGGAAGAGGTTAATGCGAGCTTTGATTCAACCAAAGTATGTTGTAACCTTCGTGTCTTGTAGTGAGTGGTCTTGTGGTAACTCTTTGCTGTATTTTGCTAATCTCCTGAATGATAAATCTTCATGGTAGTCTTTCTTTTCATTTTGGTTACTAAAATTAAGTGTAAAATTGTGGGTCAACGATGTTGTGGAGTGTCCAAGAGATGCTAAGTGTGACAGTAAAGAGAACTAATAGAAAGCATGATTTTCACGGTTTAAAATTTTCAGCCACCAAATCATCATGGCAATGTTAAAGTCCAGTTATTGCAATCAACTCTTCCAGTTTCTGAGCAAAAAGAATCCTAGCTCAATAGGTAATTGTCATGAAAGATTGTATGGTGTAATCTGGAAGGAGAAAGCCAAAGGATGAGATGGTCATAAAACCTAAATCATCGTTTGATGACACTTTTTTAAAGTATTAACGAAGGGAGGACCTTTCAAATCATTTTTTAAGTACTAATGACGGGATTAAAGTACAGTAGCACATAAATGAAGATAGCAAAGCAACAATAGAAAGTAAATAGACCTAGTCTAACAGGTTTTCAGTTGTGCTGTGACAGAATGTCTAAATTTATTCATGACATTCTAAATATTTTTATCTTGCATAACTCTCTTTATGACTACCGGAAAAAGTGTTGTAGCATGTATGTGGTAGAATGTATCAGAGGGATGTGGTGACCTTGCTACATTGATCAATGGTGACATTTTCAATGGTGATGCTTAGAAGAGCATTAGAGCTTTGTCGACTGCTGCAGTTTGAAGGTGTGAGGCCTAGCCTAATGCAATAACTTTGGCTTCTCTTCTTTCTGCATGTGCTGATTTGCCTTCTTTGAAGCTTGGCAAGTGCTTGCAGGGGTGCGTGATGAGACAAGCTTGAATCCGATGTAAATATGGAAACTGAACTGATTGGCAGGTATGATTCTGTCATACTTAGCTTCAGGCATGTTCAGAAAAACTTAAAAAGAGAGAACAATCCCATGAATGCAATTCTTTTTGGGTGCATTCATATAAGCTTGCAAGAGGAGCAATCATAAGATGCTATTGAAGAAGTAGATCCAAATATTACAACCTTGAAGAGCCTCCTCCCTGCATATGTCATTCTTGCAGATTTCCAGCGAGCAGGGAATATCCATTGTTACCTAACAAGATCGCAGTTTCTTTCTAGAATTGAAGTTTCTTCTGGTTTGATTGATATGTACACCAAATAGAATATGCACAGAAGATCTTCAATTTCTGCAAAGGATAAGTACATCATTCTTTGAAGTGTGATAATAGGTGGTTTAGTAATGCGGAGGCATGGCGAGGCTGCTGTTTCTCTTTTCAATCAGATGGTTCAATCTGAAGTCGAACCAAATGAAGTTACTTTTAATTCTGTGTTGCATGCAGTAAGCAATATATATAAGAACTAGGTGAAAAATTACTGCCCTTTGGATAGAGATCACGAGACATATGATGAAAGAAGTAGGATTAACAAAAACACCAGCTCACTGTTCGATTGAGGTCAGAATGATGTGATGTCAGCGTTATGTCTTCACTACTAACAGAAAAGAGCCTGAGCTTGGACAAGAGTGCCATGAAAAGAAAAAGTTCCAAGTGAGGCTGGGTTCATCATATGGAGAATAGATAACCTTTTAAGAAGTGCTAATATATGGAGCAGAGGCATGAACTGTTGAAGGGTCTACTGAACTGGCTAACTCCAAATCAATTTGGAAGGGAAGGCTACTTTACAAATGCAATTGATGTTTATCAAATCAGTGGAGTGATCTTAATGTTTAGCAGTGATAAGGACGGAATTTTGGGTATGAGCCGTCATAACCTCGGAGCCCAATAGGCCCAAGAAACTCTTGCTTACTTACTGGCCCAAAAATAGTACTCCTGATCAGCTCACATCGAAAGCAGAAAAGGCCAAAAGGCAGAGCCAAACGGCGCCAGAGGACCAACAGTCCAGTCCAGGCCCAATTTAGCCCAACTAAGAGAACAGCCCGGGAAAAAGAAGTCAAACCCTTGCCCTGGAAGCATCCCGCCATGCCACGTGTCCAAAGGACAAGGGGACCATCTCTGATGCCTATGACAGTTACGCCCTCCCGGACGCAGAGAGTGGTGGTGCGCGTAACAATCCAGAGATCGTGGACATAGTAGCTCTGAATAGCAGAGGTTGTTGTTGGATAGGGACAGCAGGTCCCACAGAATTAACAAAAAGGTAGGAGGAGCTACCGGAAACCCTAGGAGGGACAACTTGTATAAATAGAACAGTGTTATCCTACAACGTTACGACTTCTTCTTCCCCACGGCATCCCCCAGCCCAAGATACGGAGTAAACGAAGCATAAGTCCTTGTAAAGGCCCGGTGCCTGCAACCTCATTGTATTCATCGAAAAATCAATATACAGCCTCAAGGAGTAAAATACTCCATTACAGTGGATGTAACTTTAGTCCACTGGTTAAGGTGAACCACTTACATTCTGTGTCTTCCACTTTCCACATATTAACCACTCACCCAACCAAACTCACTAACCTCACGAGTTTCTCATTGGCTAGGCTTGGACTACTATTTCCGGTCATCATCAAGCAGCATTGGGAGTAAAGCATACATTACTTGATGGAATGATTGTGAGGTCGAAGAAAGGCTTTGAGCAATTTTAAAGAATCCTACATGTTTATACCCCTAAGACCTGCATATGTATGGGAGTTTTCCAATTTGAAAGCATCATCATCGCTATGAAAGCCAAGTGTGTCAGGTTAGCATTTGAGTTTATCAGTAACAGTTCAACTCTTCAACGCAAGATGATAACGATTACTTGATATGTGTCTTACTGTCAACATATTTTTTGGAAGGAAAAGTAGTTCAGTTCATCAATTTCATAGATTCACATTCATCAATTTTACTATTCTTTTCTCCTTCTTAACAATGGTTGGGATGCGAAAAACTATGAATCAATACAAGAATTGTAACATAAAAAATATTTTCAATCTTGGATCTATCACATTTGACCCTGAGAAATCTTCAACATATCCATGGTCACAGTTTTGTCATGATGTAACTAGGTATCCCTAAAATTCTTTACCAATACTATTTGATAATTAGATGGGTATTTTCTGTTTAAATAACCATGGTATGATGACAATGTGTCACTGATCACTTTATCTTTTTGGTCCTTACTTTCCTGTCTATTTTGCATTGTTCTCTTGTTACTGATCTTGTTTATCTTCTTGTTTCACACATGCAACACAGGAGAAGTTTTCCAATATTATTTCTTTTTTTTTTTTTAGTTCTTGGTTTCTTACAACTGCTATATGTTTTGGTAAAGTATGAAAAGTAAAACACATGAGCTTCTATGTATTGACACCAAACTAAATTCGCGTTCATCAACCTCTTCATCTTCTCTTTCTCTAAAAAAAAATATTTTCTGCTCTAAGAATTTACATAATTTTTTTTTTCATTCTTTCGCCTTCGATATATGGAAAGCACTAGCAACTGACATCTCAAGTTAAATCCTTCTGCAAAAGTGAAATGAACCAATCTTCTGAAATTGTTAGGACCCTTGCCATCTTTTGTTCCAGGTGCAGTTGGCAGCACTGTGCCTGCATTTTCACAATGTATTCCTAGCATTAATCTTATTCCTATTATCACAATATGGGTTAACACAAAAGGGTGAAAGAGACTTGTTATTTATTTATTGGCATGTACTCAGTTTTCTGATGTTGATTGTTATGTCATTCCAAGCCTAAAATAAAGCATTGATGGATCACCAAACCATTGTCTCCAACTCACAGGTACAAACCATGTGCCGAAGCCTTTTTAACACGTTCATATGCTCTTGGACGGCCCACATATTGCTCTGTGTGTGTATGAGAGAGAGTGAGAATTTCATGGAATATAAGGTTTGCAGGGCACCCTATTTAATGCAGGGTTATTTTGAACTCATTTTTGCGATAGTAAACTCCGGATACCTACAATTGTCAGCAAACCACAAGTATTTGTTAAATTCGAGAGACACCGGTGAGAGTCATTTTGCTTAGGCTACTGTGATTTGATGGTCATTTTGCCAATACTGTGGTGGACAGAGTGTTCAATGCTAACATGTTCATGATTTATTCAATGAACAACCTCAAACAATAATCCGTGACAGTTCAGCCTAACAAGTTTAATGTCAGATAACATACCAGTACACATGAAATAGATATAGTTGATGGGTCTCGACATAACAATAAGGTTATACTATTGAATTTTATAAGTCACAGATCAACTTATGAAAATAACCTTTGCAGACGGTATAAGATTGGGTACATAAAATCATCATCAAATCTAATAATAATAATAATAATAATAATAATAATAATGAGAATCTCGTACACTAAAGGGTGCGTTTGGTAACGCTTTCGTTTTTATGTTTTCAAAAAAATAAAAAATAGAATCAATGTTTTGTTTTTTTTGTGGTTAAAAGTTGAAAGAAAAAACGTGTTTGGATGTAGTTGTTGTTTTACGAAATCTAAAAACTAAAACGGAAAATATGTTTGGTAACCATTTTATTTTATGTCATATATTTTACATTTATTTTAATTCTTGATAAACTATATCCACATGATTATATGTCAATACATATATATATTTTTTTTTAAAAAGAAAAGAGAAATTTTATAGAATTAATCAATGAATTACAAGAAACAAAGAATTACAAGAATTCTAACAATTCAAAAAATACACTTTGAGGCTTTAATCCTTCAAAAAGCCCAAAAACCACCTTGAATACCACCATGGCAGCAGCCTCACTTCCAAAACCCAAATCATTACATGCCACCATAGCACACACAGCAGCATAGCAGCTCAACCAGAGCAGCTCAGCAGCACAGCCATCAGAACAGCTAAACAGAATATCAACACAGCAGCCTAACTCCTTCCAAGGATTCCATCTGCAGCCAACCACTGAATCAACACAACACCAACTAAGCCCAACACCTTCCAGCTTCCCACATCTCAACCATGGTCATCAAAAACCAACACATTCCTAGTTCTCAGCACAGGCAAACCCCTCTGATCCTGCACTATCCCATGAAGGATAGCTGTAGGTAACTGACTTACAGAAAAATCAGAAGAGCAGCCACTATACAGTGCCTGATTAGCTAAGGCATCAGCAACCACATTAGCTTCCCTATAAACATTCCCCAACTAAAAAACCATCCTGCTAAAGAGCTGCCTAATTTGAGACAAAATTCCCAAAAAAGGCCAGGCACACCTCATTCTTCATGATATAGTATCCACCAGCATCATATGTGGGCTGGCCTCAAATGGGGATCAATTACTCCAACTTGTCAGAAGACCTTGGTGCCAATCAAGAGGTGCGTACTAATGGAGTGATGAATTTAGTTTGAAGTAAGACATTGCTGCCTGTCAAGAGGTACAAATACTCAAACACAGCAGGGTAAGACCTTAATACTCAAACACAGGAGGTACAAACACTCAAACACAGGAGATACAAATACTCAAACACAGGAGATACAAATACTCAAACACGTCAAAATGTACGTACAAATATTCTATCTTCCCTATTGCTTAATAGTTAATAAAGATCAAGTGTTCATGGGTAAGACCTTGATTGTTACTGATGTAGTTTCAATTCATAGTCCCTGTATCTGAGTTGGACTTAAGTGTTCCTACGAGTGTTTTTCAGTCAAAAACATGTATCAATCCTCAAACACTACAACAGAAACATGAACTTAAATTAGCTCTATTATTTCAGATCTATACTCTATTGTTTAGATCTATGATGGACTAAGTTAGATCTACAAAAATAAACCCTAGATCTAAAATAATAGAATATAGATCTGTAAAAATAAATTCTGGATCTACAAAAATAAGCCCTAGATCTGAACAACATCATCATAGATCTAAAAATAAATGAAAAATTTTGTGGAGAAAATGGAGCTTATCGCTTCGCCGGAGATGGAGATGTCGCTGGAGCTGGAGGAGCTTGTTCGCCGGAGTTGCAGACGTCGCTGGAGTTGAAGGAGCTTGTTCGCTGGAGTTGGAGATGTCGTTGGAACTGGAGAGGTCTGGAGGAGCTTGTTCGAAGAAATGAGTAAAATGCATTTTTCTTGGCATTTATATGGTAATGAAAAAAAAGGATATATTGCTGTGGAGAAGGTTCGAAGTCCAGACCTCATTAAATGGGGAATGAGAGTTGCCGCTTGTTTGGGTTTTTTGATGTTTTCAAAAACATCATTTTAGATGTTTACGTATTTTGGCATTGTTTTCAAAATAGAGCAGTAAAAAAAAAAATGAAAATAATCTCCAAACGTATTTTTTGTTTTTTTTTTTGCCACAAAATAAAAACAAAAACCAAAAAAAAATGAAAACATTGTGTTACCAAACGGCACCTAAATTAAATAATTTTTTTAATTAAGATGAACTTTAAAATAACCACATGCCTTTCCTTCATCAAATTGATATGACATAAACAGAACAACAAGTACTATTATTTCTTTTAATCTGAATTCAAAATTTAAAGATGTACCTAATTATAACTAATCTAATCTCATTCTATATTATCCATAAGCTTCCCCTTTGTCTTAGGAGTTAAGAAATATCTAAAATTAGGCTACTTAGCTCCATTGTCACCCTACTCTCAAGGTCAAACCATTCATCTCTCTCTCTCTCTCTCTCTCTCTCTCTCTCGGTATTTCCCTCTCTTTTTTCTCTCTCTAAAGGAACACGGTATTGACTAAAATGGTGATTCTTTTTTGAATTTACAAATTGGGTTTAGGAAATATCTAATAATTGCAGATTGGACCAATCAAAAAGTCATTTACAAGCAAGGAAAGTAAAATACTAAAATAATACGTAAAATAAGGAAATACCGTTCTCTCTCTCTCTCTCTCTCCGCGTTCACTCTCCCAATCCAAGGAGAGAGAAAGCAATCATCATCGAAGGAGAAGATGCTATTACTCTGATATTTTTTTGTTTGTTTGATTCGTCCTCCTCGGAATTCAATTCGTGTATACGTAGATATATGCAAATCAGTGTAGATGTATAAAACCCTAGTCGTCATAGTTGTGGCGGAATTTTGAAATCCAATGTATTGGTCTCCGAAGAGACCTCAAACGACCAATTGGATTGGATACTCTTCTCAATCTCGATCTTCGAATTGCGGTGGTGGATCTGATCGTGAGAAGATTGCGGGTGGGTTAACAGGAGATAAGTGTTATTGGGATTGCGGATTGTGGTGTTTTTCAGTTAGAGTTTTGGCCGTTGTGGAGGGGGACGATGCAGCTACACTTCTCACCTAGCATGAGAAGTATAACGATATCGAGCAGCAATGGGGTTTCTGACTTGATGAAGGTCAAGGTCGCTCGCCAAATCTCTTACCGTACACTGTTCCACAGCATCCTCATCCTCGCTTTCTTGTTGCCGTTCGTCTTCATTCTCACTGCGGTTGTTACCCTAGAAGGTGTCAACAAGTGCTCCTCATTCGGTAATCCAAAATTCATTATTCATTTTCTCTCCATTTGCATGAAGTATCCATTCACATATTCTGATATTTCACTTCCATATATATCAATTCATATGTGGATAATTATTTTTTTATTGATTGGTTACCCAGATCTTAAATTTATTGCATGCCTTCGTTGATCTTCTTGGTTGTTGTGATTGTTATTTTATTCAGTATACAGTGGATTTGATTTGAATTGGATTAGTATTCTTCCATCAGAATGCTATTTGGTTGAGAGACCGGAATTGGGTTTGTTAGACAGAAAATGATATTAATTTCTTTTGCTCCATTTGGAATGCTAACTAGCGGATTAAGATCCATGATATTGCCATAATTCAAACTGGAGCATGTTTAAGTGTTTGGTGATTCTATTGCATTAATATCGTTACACCGCACATGCGTTGTGGTATTATGGATTTAGCTGGACAGACAAATGGATTGTGGTTTGATTTTTGACTATGTTTTTGGGCAAGAAAAACAATTTTATTTTTAGAATGTTGGATATGTTCATTGCAGATATATCTTAGAGAAAATATTCCCAGTTAGGTTAGATCATATTTGTCCGGGTTTATGTTTTCTTTCTATATTCTTATTTTTCCAAGGCCTTATTGGGATGAAGACTTCGTTTTAGTTACTGGTTTGGCCAATGAGCAAAGTCAAAGGATTAATCAAAACAAGATTGAGCCCATTGTATATTTACATGGTTGACAAGCGATTTAAGCTCATTTTCTCCCCCGCTCCTTACATCCCTTTTAAAACTGGAATTTATTTAAATCATTTTTGTAAGCTATTACAGTTTTATGAGTGGGTGCTTTCATTTAACTTTTCAGCTCTTTGATGTAATTATCTCATGCCTGTGATTCTGTCCCACCTACTTCCCCCTCTTTTTCTTTGATCAATTCTCTTTCAGGGTAATAAATTCCTCTATGGCATGTTCTATTGTACATTTTTGTTGGGAATTTTGTTACTTACTTTTCATAGCCTGCTCTCTGTCTTTTGACGAGTTACTAACTTGCGTGTGTAAGTGTGTTTAATGCTGTATTGTTTATTTCTGATGTTGTGATAACATTTTTTTTCAGTTCTTGTGTGCTTGCTTTCTGTAGTCTGCTTTTTGTGTATACATATGTTGTTAGTCAAGATTGTCTATTTTCTTTGTGTTTGCAAATTTGTTGACCTATTACTGGCAATCTTTGGTTTCATTGTTTGCTTTTTATGTGCTTCAGATTGTTTAGGTAGGCGATTGGGACCAAGGCTTCTTGGTAGGGGTGATGATACAGGGGTAAGTGTTACAATTTATTTTATTTTATTTACTGTTCATTTTCAATTTTAAGTTTTAAAATATCCCACATGTTTTACCTTCTTTTATATGCAAACAATGTGTTAATTTATGGTTTTTTCTTCCTTAAAACCGAATGTTTGTGTTTCAGCAGAGACTGGTTAGAGACTTCTACAAAATTCTCAATCAAGTGAACACTGAGGAAATCCCAGCTGGCCTAAAGCTCCCAGGGTCATTTAGCCAACTTGTTTCTGAAATGAAAAACATCAAGTACAGTGCAAAGGAGTTCGCATTGATTTTAAAGGGCATGGTACATAGCATGTTACCTCACACTTATATGTGTAAATATAAGTGCATATGTAGAAATGTTTTTTCCTGGTGTGTGTGTATGTTTTGAATCCTACCTACCCCGCTTCCCTTTTTTCATGTATATTTTCTTTTATGGTGAGGTTATTGGAAAACTAAAGTATTTTTTAAGCATTGCGAGTTCTAGTATGAGCTCCTTCAGATTCATAAATTTGGCTGCAACAAATTCTTTGTTAGTTTGTTCACTGTTGGAAAGGAAGAGGATTCAACTTCTGGCAGTAAAGATTTTTTTGCCATTGACTGTTATGGCCTTCCGTTTGAAGTACCACAAAAGATTAAGTACTTTAAAATATTTGAATATATTAGTTTGATTTTTGAAGCAATTTTTCATCCCTTTAGGTAAGTAAAAGAAGGAAATTGTATGATTTTATTACTTAAATCTATTTAGACTAAATTATTATGAAGAGAAGAAAACTTCACATACAATAGAATATGCCAATGAACGAGGTTTATTAGCCCATGCAATGCATTGAGGATAATGGTGTACTTTTTTTCTGATCAAAAAAAAAAAACTTCAAATTTATGATAGAAACAACGGGTATAAGCTAATCTTGTTGTTGTCCTTTCCTCAATTGGGTTAAAGTTTACCTTTCTCTATCTCTCTAGACACACGTATGGTTATATATCAATTCCAATGTCTAATTATAAAAATTGGAACAGATATTTTTGCATAGATTATGTCATCTTGGCAGTTAGATCAAACTTCATTGGAAAATCGGTAACTTGCCTAATTTTGGCATGGATCTACTCTTTGTTAACATGAGTGGGGCATTTTGAGCCCTTACTTTTAAACTAGATCTTTTCTGACACTCGAAGTAAGAAGGAAACCTATTATTACTTTACAGAAGGGTAAATTACTCTGTTCTCCCTTGAAGTTTGCCCGTCGTTACACTTTAGTCCATGATGTTTGCATTGTGGTTCTTTAACCCCAAAATTTTTAAGTTATTTTTAATGGTTTAATCTCTAACTTCGAATTGTGCCAATAAGGGGACACTTAATAGGAGGGAACTATGCCCGGAGATTGATTATTTGTTCTGGAATCCTCTTTCAGTGTGCCCATATAATCTAAGAGGACTATTATATTGTGATAGTAACATGCTTTGAGATGGTATCTCTCTACCCAAAGGCAGATTGGTTTAGGAGATTCCTTGCGATTGATTATTGTAGTTTTAAATTCCTATTAATTTTCAAATAACAGCTACCATTGGAGAAGTTCCTCAAATTTGAGCATTATTTTTAGTGTATTTGTACTGCAAAATTGTGTGTGTGTGTGGGGGGGGGAAGAATGGAGTAAGATTTTGCGATCATCACCTTTTTCACCACTTTCTCTCTTTCTTTGAGAAGAGGAATCATGCGCTGTGTGGTTTGCTCTTACAGTTGTAGAGCTGGTGTAAATTTTCTTGATATCCAAACAATTTGTATATGCAAAGAGTTATCTAATGTGATTTTGCAGGAAGATTCCCAAGATGATACATGTTGAATATGTATGGTATTATTTGTTTTTGTGGTGTGGGGGGTGGGGGTTTGGAGTCCAAGAATCTGTACAGGCTATAGCCATCAAGAGGAAAATTGGTGTAGTTTTTGGGTTGCAAAAGGGTCACCCCATAAATATAGTGATAAAAAGATATCTTATAATAATTATAATTAAAAATTGGAATTCTTATTAATTTGTAGATATGGTAGAGAATTGCATAGCCTTTAGCCTTTATAGTGAAGTCAACTTATTTGGTATTGATGAAACCTCCTTATTTTAGCTTTTGCCATAAGTACCTCCATATTCCGCTAAGTAGGACATGAGCTGGAAGGCTCTTCCGTAAGAGAGAGCCGAGAGATAGAGTATAAATCTTGGAGAATCACTATTAATTGAATCTCCTGCTCCCGGTATTATTTTGTGCCGTTCCGTATATGAGCCTCTTCAAACGGGGCTTGTATTTTTGTGTACTCTGATATATCTATCAGATATGCATGAAGGTGGCATATAGAGATAATTTTGAATTTATACTTGTAAATTACCTTATTGTTGTTTTATTTAGGTTTATTAAAAAATGAATGATAATGCTGTTGAAATTGACAATGTGTTACTTTTGATGGTAGTTTTGATTCAGGTATGGGCTCCCCCCTCACCCAACCAAAAAGAAAAGAGAAATAAATCCCTATTAACCAAAATTATAAGTATTTGGTACATTGGTTTTGAACCCTGTCATATGTGAGTCCCATGCTTCTGTCATGTGAGGAACATACTTGAACACATGCCCTTCTATGTGCTTTCATGCACATGCCTCTTAAAAATGCCGAGATGAATTTACATTTCCCCTATCTTCTACATTTCTCAGTCATATTTGAATCTGTTTTACAGCTAAATATATTTGGTTTTGCTCACAGTTGGAGAGATCGGAGAGGGAGATCAGGGAATCAAAGTTCTCAGAACTAATGAACAAGCACTTTGCAGCAAGTGCCATTCCAAAAAGCATCCACTGTCTCTCTCTTCGTTTGACTGATGAATACTCTTCCAACGCCCATGCACGCAAACAGTTGCCTCCACCAGAATTATTGCCTTTGCTTTCTGACAACTCATATCACCACTTTGTATTGTCAACGGATAACATTTTGGCTGCCGCAGTTGTGGTCGCTTCTGCTGTCCAGTCATTTGTAAAGCCTGAGACGATTGTCTTCCATGTTGTCACGGACAAGAAAACATATGCAGGCATGCACTCATGGTTTGCCCTGAATCCTGTCTCTCCTGCTATAGTTGAAGTTAAAGGTATTCATCAGTTTGACTGGCTAACGAGAGAGAATGTTCCAGTGCTTGAGGCAGTGGAAAACCATTATGGGATTCGGAATTATTACCATGGGAATCATGTTGCTGGGGCCAATCTCAGTGATACAACTCCAAAAAAATTTGCCTCAAAACTGCAGGCTAGAAGCCCAAAGTATATATCATTGCTCAACCATCTTCGCATATATCTGCCAGAGGTAATTGGAATTGATGATTCATTTTGTTTAGTCAAAGAAACTTCAAATAGTCTATTTATTGTTTGGATTACAAAGCGATTAGAAAAATGTAACACATGTTGCTTGATAGTTGATAATAGTGATCATGTTTTTCAAAGTATATTGTGCCCATGCCAGGGGTAAAATTGAAAGCTCCCTCTCTCTCTCTCTCACACACACACACACACACACAATCTTGTAGAAGCAAGACACATGTTGTGCAGTTTCTTCACCATTCCCATTATGGTTTATGCCCACCATTTGTCCTCTGTTTCTCCATGAATTTCAGGTTATCAAATGACTGGTACTTTTTTTGTTTTTTGCTGGCCCTTGAATATTTTGAGCTTAAAAAATTGAGTTTAATAGGAAATATTCTTTAGGATGACATTTATTGGCTTTACCCATTGTTGCATTATGCTGAAAAAGGCAGTGTAAATTGGTATCAGAGCTATCTTGTTCTACATCAGGGGTATAATGGACATGAAAGGCAATGATATATTACTTCAGAAGCTTGAAAACTTCCAGGATTAAGTAAACCAGCTAATTGGCTTATCCATCTCACTAGCGAGCTTTTGTTCAATTTAATGTTGAATTGTACTCGAGGGATCTTTGTTCTTCTTTCAATTTGATAACTATTACTATATACACGAGTCATGGAGACAAGTATGAGCTGAACTTAATACTGAACCTCAAAAGGTGATCAAGCTTGGCTCCTTTATCTCATGAGTCAATCTTGAATCAGCTTTGTATGGATTACTGTGTAGACACCTGAAATTGGAAACTGTTATGGGTGTTGTCACGTAGTTGTTCTTACTTCTATTTGCATTTCTGTCTAAACTAAGTGCTGCTGATGTTTTATTGTGCAGCTTTTTCCAAACCTTGACAAGGTTGTTTTCTTAGATGATGACGTGGTAATTCAGCGTGATCTGTCTCCTCTGTGGGATATTGACCTTGGCGGAAAGGTTAATGGAGCTGTCGAAACTTGCAAAGGTGAAGATGAGTGGGTAATGTCCAAGCGGTTCAGGAACTACTTCAATTTTTCTCATCCCCTCATAGCTAAGAATCTGGACCCTGATGAATGTGCATGGGCTTATGGAATGAATATCTTTGATTTACGTGCATGGAGAAAGAAAAATATAAGGGACACTTATCATGCGTGGCTGAAGGAGGTAAATTCAATTCCTTTATTATCTGGCTGTGGATAATTTTGTCTTCTCGTCCTTTCCCATGGCTACAAAAAACATCTTACTTCTAGGTTGAATAACATTTTCTTATAACTGCAGTTAAAGAGTTGCCATTGATTCTGTGTTTGCCTTTGCCCTCATGTAAACCTGATCACGGTAATTCCCATATTTGTTTGTGTAGTCAGGTCTAATCATGTTTTATGGAATGTGTTGTGGGCATTGGGGGTCACTGGGTAGGGGACACATAAGTTCTCATAATGAATTAATCTCTCAGAATTAACTGTGTTCAGTGCTTGAACTCATTGTATTCCTTGTGGTGTGTTTTTTTTTTTCTTGTACAAGTATAAACTAAATAAAAACAGCAGAAGAAAAAAAATTATTGTGAAGATTGATATTGACCATTCTCATGTTTTTTGATTATTCTGTAATATCTTTTCGACAAGTATCTCATGTTTTCTGTTTTCGGAGAGTATACAAAAAAATGTGACATGTAACGGGTCCATTTCTTATCATGATGTGGAATCTTGCAGAATCTGAAGTCAAACCTGACAATGTGGAAGCTTGGAACTTTACCTCCAGCTTTGATTGCATTTAAAGGTCATGTTCACCCAATTGACCCTTCGTGGCACTTGCTTGGTTTGGGTTATCAGAATAATACCAGCATTGATAGTGTGAAAAAGGCTGCTGTAATCCACTACAATGGCCAGTCAAAGCCATGGTTGCAGATAGGCTTTGAACATCTCCGGCCGTTTTGGACCAAATATGTCAACTACTCCAATGACTTTGTTAGGAATTGCCACATATTGGAGTAGTGGTAATCAGTCAACTACAAGTGCTGAAACAACACAGATGAGACAAAAGACCGAACCACTAAGGGGTTTCCTCAAGTCGCTTTTGCTCTACTGAAGTTTGTCAATATATATTTGAGTAGAGACAAAATGGATAAACATCCAACATCTTGATTTGCTGATGTCCCCCACCCCACCTTTCGAGGAAGAAGACCTGCATCACTAGTAAATGCAGGAGTTATATTCTTTCAGCTGGTGGCATAGCAGTTCATCATCTACTTTTTGCTTGGCAAAGGGGACAAATTTTTGGCCTTCCTGACGGGGTTTGTTTCTATTACAAGGTTTGGTAGAAAATTATCTTAGCATTGCCCTCTGTCATTCCAATCGGTGCATGGAAGAAGTTAGAATGCAGGTCCTTGTAAGGCTCCCACTTTAGCCCAATTAACCTTAGAATTGATTTTTTTTCCATTCAATTTCCCCCCTTGTTGCTATTGCTCTCATTTTTTTTCCAGCTATTTTTGATTCTATATAGTTATTGTGATTTTTAGGTGGTAAGTCGTGGATATTTCTATGATACAGTTCCCTTTGAATTGGGGAACTGTCTTAGGTTATATGTCAGTTATTTATCATAGACAATTCATGAGAAATATTTAAAATGTGCAGATAATTCTTTTTCCCCAAACTTCCTCTATTCTTCCTAGTTTTATTGTGTGTCCTTGCTCCTTACTATTATGTGGTCTTGTCTATAATGCTACCAAGTGGGGCTGAAATAAAATTTGCGAGTGAAAACTTCTATTTTATTTCTTTCTTGATTTTTGACGAATAGAAATGATTATATCGAACAAATTTTTGAACGTAATCTTCGTTGCAAGGTCTCTGTCACCATTTGAAGGGTTCTACACAGGGACATCCAGATGCTATGGCGGCAAGGGATTTTATATTCTGACTAGCTGTCCAAATGCTTCTAATGGACAAAAAATAATATGCTTGAGAAGATTTCTTTATCTGATTTATATGCTGCTATTCTCTTACAGGAGGGGTTTGATTAACAATATAAGTAATATATATTACAAAATATTATTGTATATGGTGTTATTTGCTAAGTTGGCCATGACAATGGAGTCCATTAGAATTGGGTATTCTGATACTTCAATGTGGCTGTTTCTTGGTCCTTTTATGCTGGATTCAATGATCCTTTTGGCATTTTGCTTTTCTTGAAGATAATGTTTCTTCAATAATTTAATTGGGTAATTAGCATTGGATTGGTCTGAACTTTTGTGGCGTTTTATGAGGTTTTTTGAGTTTGATTGATTCTTGCAAATCTACATTGCAATGCTTTGTCTCAGGTATCATGACAATGTTGTAGTTTTTCCATAAAACATCAAAAGATTATCAAGTGCTCTTCTTATTGAAACTTGGCTGCGACCTACATTGTTGGATTATGCAGAATAATGAGTATATGTGTCCGTATAATGATGATATCACGTCAATATCGTCATATGGTATCATTATTTAATAATAGTTATTAAGGTAAATATCATAATTGATCCTTAAACTTAATCTCCAGTTTTAATTTGATCCTAGAATTTTTCAATTGTCTTAATTTAGTCTTTCAACTATTAATTTCGTCTCACTTAAGTCTTTCCATCTATTTCTACTGTGAGATCAGTTGAAGATTAGCTCAATCTGTATCGTGAGATCAAGTGAAGATTAACTCAATCTGATTTATTGCATGTGTTAAATCATATGTTTCGTTTTGATCTGACGGTAAAAATAGATGAAATGATTTAATTGAGAAGTTAAATTAGGACAATTGAAAGTTCATGGACTAAATTAAAATAAGTGACAAAATTTAAAGTCTAACTATGATATTTATCACAGTTATTAGTCTACTTATTTAGTAATATTACCTAACGAAAATGATATCGATATCATTCTTATACTAAATAATTTTTTGAAGAGTGGAAAGTGGGAACTAATCAGCGGGATGCCCGACTTAAATGATACTCATCCTTTTAGCATGATAGCACCACATCCTTATAAAGAAATTGCAAGTTATGGTCAGCACTTTCATTACTAACCAATAAGTGAAAAAACCAAAAAATAAAAATAAAAAAGTGAAACCATAATAACTAATTAGGTCGGCATAATCACCAAGCATCCTTGGGGGCTATCCATGAAATGGAAATCCATTTGATTCATTCATCTTGGTTGGTACAATGCTTATGGTTGGACACTTTCACCTTAATTTTTTTTCGCTATTTAAAAAAAGAGTGGAGAGAGTGTCCAGAGACCACCCGATATGTCTTTACTGGTAGGATTATGAGACTCTTGAGCATACCCGTTATTCATATCGAGAACGAACCTAGTTAGGCTAGTATAGTGATCAACTACTGAGCCTTAATGTGAATTTCAATACTCAAACATCTAATCTCAAGGTGAGAAGTTCGATTGATACTACACTGGATCACTCCACTTGATGGTCACTTTCACCTTAGTTTTACTAAATTAATGTTATATACTTGGGGTATATATTAGAGCACTATTTGTATGAGTTCCAATAATTTACGAAGGGATAAGAATTGAAGATCAGATCAATGATTTGATTTGTTGTTATCGATGTAATTATATTTATTTCATTCATAATATGCAGAGTCCTATTCAAATTAAAACTTGTCAACCTACTAAAATTAAAACTCTTGACAAGTTGAGCTGGAGACTTTTGTCAGCTTATCAATTTTTCCATCATTACTTATTGTATTTAGTAAAAGTGGTAGTTTCAAATTTCCTTGTCGCTCTCCTGTAATAGTGTTTAATGAAAAAAAAATATATAAAAGGGAGAATTACACCCAGATCCCCTGAAGTTTGTCACTTAATCACTCAGACCTCCTAACATTTGAAATATTACACACAGACCCCCTGAGGTTTGTACGCGCGTAACACTAGACTCCTGCTGTAAATATATCAATTAATAAATTACACTTAGACCCCCTTAAAATTTATAAATATATAATACTTAGACTCCTTAAGTTTAAATTATTATACTTATACCAAAAATACTCTAATCAAATATAGAATATCAAATATTTTAAATTTTACAACCAAAATTCATGTTCTATTGTATCATTTATTGAAATAAAATTAAAAATAAAAATTTAATTTTTTCTTAAAAAATCGTAATTAGTATACAATTATACTATCTATTGGAATAAAATTAAAAAATCAAACAAGGGGTCTAAGTCATTCATAATAGAACATAAATTTTACATATAAAATTCATGTTCTATTATGTCATTTATTGAAATAAAATCAAAAATAAAAATCTAGTTTTAAAAAAAAAATCATAGTTAGTATATAATTATATTATCTGTTAGAATAAAACTAAAAAATTAAATAAGAGATCAAACTGCAATGGACACAATATCTTTTAGTTTTAATTGGGGTAGTTTGGTATTTTAATTTGGTAGTTTAAAATACCAAATTAAATTTCAATAGACAATATAATTGTATACTAATCACGATTTTTTTAGAAAAAATTGAATTTTTAGTTTTGATTTTATTTCAATAAAATATTCAATAGAACATGAATTTTAATTGTAAACTTTAAAATATTTGATATTTTATCTTTGATTGAAATATTTTTGGTCTAAGTATAATATTTTAAACTTAAGAGGTATAAGTAATATATATTTACAAACTTTAGGGAGTCTGAGTATAATTTATTAATGGATATATTTACAGTAAGGGTCTAAGTGTTACGCGCGTACAAACTTCAGGGGGTGTGGGTGTAATTCTCCCAATATAAAAAACACCCGGCTACTGTACTCTACAATGGGAAGTGAGACAAATGAGTTGTAAGTTATAATGTGATTATTTATTAAAGTCTGTTGTTTTTTTTTCCCCATAGGCTTAAGAGGATTGGGAGGAGAAGGCAAAAAGATGAATTCATTGATTGACCACCGATATAAAGACTTCGAGAACTCCGAAACAGCCTGGTCTCAGGGGATTTCTTTGATCTCTTCCTCTTCTTTCTTGTTACTTTATTCATTATTTATCAATTTAATGCAGTATTTAATATTGCCTTCTCCTAGCAATTAGCTTGGCTTTTTGAACCTTAAAGAAACTCTGGAAAACAGAGGAGGAGGACCCAGATTACTTTTGTGCCAACTTGGAAAGGTTTTCTTGCATCTTTGGGCGGAATGTTTTGATTTTTTATTCATTTGCTGCATACCCATTGAAGAAAGTAGGACATGACCGCCTTTTCGGGGGTTGTTTGACTTTTGATTGATTCCTTTCCCCCGGTAAGTAATCGGATTGATTTTTAGGTGACCCAATTAGTCATTTGAATGGATTTCCTGAATCTTGGAATATATTTTGAGGATTTGGTAGTTGTATTAGTTGGAGTTTTCTGTCGGAGATTCTACTCCTGGGTGTGTGTTTTCTTGCATTCAAATTTTTTTTTTTTTCAATTTCTTCTTTTGTGTTAATATTGTGGAGTGGATCTAGATACTGTTTTTGGTTATGTAATTTTTTATTTTTTTTAATTTCTCAGAGCCCAATTTTTTTTGTTTCTAGACTGTGATTCCTCTTTTTCCTACACCTCCAGTTTCTGATTCTGTTTGTTGGTGAAGCTGCTTTGATAATATTTCTCAAAGATTTTGTTCTTCATTTTATTAATTCATTCTTTCATACTACAGAAAGTGAAGATATTAAAGAATTATGGACCATTCTGAAATTTTATAATTCAGTGGGTTATCCATTTCTCCAAAGATTGTGGCGTTGGAGATTTAACACTTTTGGAGTAAACCCAACTTAAAATCAATCGTGGGTGTTTGAATACAAAAGAGTCCGAGAATTGGAAGATGTCTGGAGTGCAAGATCAGCTAGAGATCAAGTTCCGCTTGACTGATGGATCTGACATTGGACCTAAAAGCTTTCCTGCTGCTACAAGTGTTGCAACCTTGAAGGAAAGCATCCTTGCTCAATGGCCAAAAGGTTTGTTGCGTCTTTTGATTGTGTTTTTGCCTTGTTTTTTATTTTCGCATGTGATCTCAGTGTTTGCATGTTTTTAGTTTTTATTGAAAAAGTTATAGAATTTCTCTAACAGTGGGGGTAGACCTAAATTAAATTGAACGAAATAATAAAAAAAATATAAAAATATTTAACTTAAATAAGCGTATAACACATGATCGAAATAATGACGAAGACGAACTCATATAGCTGATCCCAAATGATTGGGACATTAGACTTGGTTTGGTTTGGTTATTACACTGCTGATGAGTTAAAGCAAGAAGCCCGAGTATGAGATCACGGTTTGTCCCAGCGAAGAACTGAATTTGATACATTGAACTCTGGTATAAGTTGTATACTCATTATTAAGTTGAAGTTCTAAATTGCAATGTTATTCTTCGCCCAGTCGCATCTTAGATGCCCATCTTGAATGATATTTCCGGAAAAATTGAGAAGGATGGTCATATAGTTTGAGATGAAATGGAAAAGTAATGTGTAGCGTTCTTTCTTGGTTAAGGGCAACCTTTTCTCACCCAATTATTTATTTCAAACACAAGATATTCTTCATAGCTCAATTTGGCCAGTGAAATGGAAACTTTCAATTGCTTTCTCCTTGCTGTTGAGCATCCATCATTAGGGTGCAACCATTTGAGAGAAGTCAATACATATTTTTGAGTGATCCTGCATATGATCTTGCAAATTCAATGAGATAGACTAAACTGAATGATAAACTGTTGCTAACTATGGAATTATTTTAACACTATTTGATGCTGAAACATATGAATTTAGCACTGCAGCCTATGTTGGTTCGGTTTGTTCATGGTTGTTAAACGGGATCCTTTACAGCATCAATGGGTTGCCTGCTGAATCAAATTGTAGAACAGGATGATGGTATTCAAAATTTTTACGAACAGATAGGTGTTCAGAGTTAAATATGCTTGCTTGATTGAATAGGTTTAATTTCAGTGGAGAAAGTAGTGAATATTTGTGAAATTCTACAAAAATAGTCAATTACAATTGAACACACCTAAAGAAGAGCATAATTCAAATCTAATTTGAGCATAGCCTGATAAAATTCATCATCATGAACAATTAAATTTCGATAAATCAAGAATGCTTAGTGTAGTTCATATTTCGATAATTTCATGATTTTTTGATGGAATGAATACAGGTTAATGTACAATGTGGCCTGGGACTTGGTTGTTTAATAACAAGGATCATCTTTAAAATCTACTTTTCTTGCACAGTTTTTCAGTGGTCGTGACTTTCAACTGGAAATTGGTTGTATCGGTTTTATGTACTCATGAGTTAGACAAGTGACTTAAAGGAATCCTTTAAAGTTTTTGTGATAATAAACTCTTAAATTCATATTGTCTCGTACTAAGGCAGGAGTTTGTTAAAGTGGTTTCTTACCCTATGTTATCTCATAATCTCACTTTCGGCACACCTTGGCCAGTAAAGATATTCTCACTGTGCTACTTTAATTGAGATATTTTGGTCACTTAAGAAAGAAGTTCTTAATATTCTAGATGTCTGAGTACTATGATAAGTATTTTCCATTGGAAGGAACTTTAAATATTGATATACACCTTCTGGGTGCAGTAGATGTTAATGCAATTGATATTACATTATACTAGAAACTATCACAAAAAATTATGCAAATCTTGTATAGTTTCTTTTTTGGGGGTGATTATTTTATAGATTATTATATTGCATTTTGATTATGATTGATCTGGGCTATCAAATCTCTCAGAAACTTCACCCGGCCTTTTGTAATCTAGCTGCATAGGTAGGCTGGGGTTGATACTGTGGGAGTTGAGATAATCAAAAGGCTTCAAGATTGATAATTTGATACTGTTTTCTTCCTCCTGTGTTTTCCCTATGATATAGTACAGAAAACAATTTTATCTCCTACTTTAGACTTTGTTAAGTTGATGGAAAAAGTAACTCGACCATATCTCTGATTCATTGGATATTATCCTATGCTGGTACTAAAACCATTAAATTGATTCACATTGCCATGCACCCTGCCTCGTTTTTTTGGTCTTTGTTATGCATCACAACTGATGAAACAACTCAGCTCAACTTAAACAAGTCTTATCATAACTATTTTGTGTCAGCTACATGAATCTTGTCCCTGAGTTTTCCTCTATATTAGTCCATATTTTCTGTTAACATAACTGACGACACTTCCCTTATAAATTTTGATCAGAGAAGGTGAGTGGTCCAATGACAGTGAAAGATGTCAAGTTAATAAGTGCAGGAAAGATATTGGAGAACAACCGAACAGTGGGAGAGTGCAGAAGCCCCTTATGTGATATACCTGGGGGAGTTACAACCATGCACGTCGTCGTTCAACCACCAGCTTTGGAAAAAGGTATTGGTATTGTCCAAGATATTGCACAAACTATTTGAGATACTGTGATCAGTGAAGCGTATCATTTTCCTTGATCCCTTCTGTACTATTTTATCCATGCCATTCACTATTGATTCCACAACCTCTGGTTTTTCTTTAATTTGAACTGTGATTGTTCTCATAAAACAGAAAAGAAAGCGTTGAATGACCAAGAGCAGAACAAGTGTGTTTGTGTTATATTATAAAGTGAAGTTTCATGAGTGGAAGATCATCATATTTGCAGGTTTGTAGGTGCCTACTATTATTTTCCATCACCAAGTTGGTTAAAGCTTAATGCTTTTCTATGGCCTGTATAGGTGAAGAATGCTGGAGGTGGCAAAGATGTTGAAATAGGTAAATTGCTGACCAAGAAGGCGCTGTTAGTGAGATGACATACAACATAAATCATGTGTTGGTGCCCATCTATGTCCAGATAGTTGTTGATTCCACATCCATTTGAAATATCATCTTATGCTTAGTACACTTGTATTCCTGCAATCATGGACCATGATTCTTCAATTGAAATTTTGTGACTTCTTTTACTGCTGGGGTTATAACTATAACAGTGTCTGGTTGTCGAGAAATATTACTAGTAGAAGCCAACATTGTGTCATAATATTTAGTTATGTTGGCGGATCCTTTATAATATTTTCTTCTTAAACCTCAGTTAGCAAGAAGGATACTGGTTGGTGCGACTAAATTATTGCTGGTGATGGTGGTGGCATATCCTTTTTGTTTTTGATGGTTTTTAAGACCTTACCGTATATATGGGAGGGGAAAATGAAGCTCGAAAACAGGTTGCCAGCATAAATACTGTTGGTGAAAAAACAATGCACCCACATAAATATAAACAGAGACAGACCACACTGCATGCAGCCTTTGCCAAAGTTCTGATACTGAATTGGTGGGCATGATCTTGAACTAAATTGGTGGGCATGATCATGGAGGACTAAATTGGTGGGCATGATCTTGAACACTGTTAAGAGACAGAGGAAAGAGGTTGGGTCTCTTGTAATAAACCAAGGAAGGTGAAAACTTTTTAAGTTGTTTGCTTGAGAAATCTCTTTTAAGAGTTCGTGAAGTATAGTATGGGTCAGGCTACAGTAATAGTAACTTAACCTTTTTGAGAATTCAGATTGTATCTTGATTCAAATTAAGTTATAAGTAATCTTTACTTTGTAATGATTTTATAAGCTACAAAGAAATTTGCTTAAATTGAGTAAAAGACATTTGTTTTTCAATTTTATTATTGAGCATCAATACAAGAGTGTAGTTTTAAATCCATAAGAACAACCCCTATCCCTTGACTTACTTTTCTTTTATGGTCGGTTTGGTAGGGTGGATGAATGGAAAAATAGAATGATAGCAAGTGGGAGTAATACAATTTCTATCTTTCAAGAGATGAATCATTCCTTCCCTCTTTTTTGTGTTTGATAAGAGAGATGGAAAATATGAAAGATCAATTTTTTTGTGTTTGGTAATATGAAAAAAGTATTTTTTGCTTTTTTTTTTTTTTTTGAAAAAGTATAAATACATAATTTATCATTATATTTATATAGAAAATTAATGTATACATAATATATACTTGATAAATATGATATATAGACAAATAATATACATTTCAACAAGCATAATTAACTTTTCATCTATTTTTTTCTCTAATTTTGGAGGGATTAATTTTAGTGAGTTGGAAGGAAAGTTCATTCATCTACTTTTTCATCCTTTCTATTTCTCTTACTTACCAAACATGATGTTTTATCTACCTTTCTATTTTTTTATTGCATCAAACGAACCATACTTTCTTTTAAAGTTGCTCTAATAATAATGTATATCGGATTTATTTCTGAAATACATATGTGCACGGGATCTTTCCTGCAATCACTAGAAAATAGAAAGTAGCGGCTGATCTAATGACGAACCCTGAAACAATCACAAGGTTAGGAAAGAGGGAGCCAGGCACACGCCCGGCTTATCCCCTCCGAAGCTTAAGTTAGTAAAAATAGGGGGAAAAAGCTCTATTCACTGAGTTCTGGATTGGTTTTTCGTACCTTTGTTCATTTCTCTGAGGGGTATTAATACACAAACCTGTAATGATTGCTCTGACACAGAGGTCGTCTCAGTAATCAGTACCTTTTGCCATTACCCATGTGCAATGAGTGATTTTTATCTGGATTCCCGCGTCATTAATGCTCGGCGGGAGGGGAACTAGCCCTCGGGGCTACGCCGAGAACACCAAGCTATCTGAGTACTCGAGTGCCTATGAACGGCGTCTGACATCTACCCCCCGAGTACTCGGCGTCTAGGGGGCACCCGGCCCTATGTCTGATCTCGGCATCACAGTCATTAATGCATCGACTCATGACTGTCAGTTCGGGTCTTCGAGGGTGCAGAGGCGCATTAAATGCTGTCTAAGTCACTCACGTCTCCATAAATGCTGGGTCACATCGCATTAATTGCTGGTGTCAGAGATCCATCCTTGGCTCCATGAAACCGCGCTCCTTCGGCTCTTCCCCTCGTCATCGGCGCCAACTTACTACTCGGAGTCGGCTCTTATACTATGCATCGGCTTCGTGGCTCCGTAAAGGCTTCACCTGTACACGTGTCGCCTTGGGGCCTGCTGAGCCGTCTTGAGTCCCTCCAACTGCCCCCCAGCCCCCACTCTTTTTGCGGCGTGGGACAGGTGGCGCAAGGAGAGAGGGGGCTTGCCTGTCACGTCCATTTAACGAGGGGCGGTTACTTGCACGTCTTGAGCCGCCCTTTTCAAATACTCTCATGATGAGTGTCTCCTCGATTCCCGCTCTCCCATCTGCCTATAAATAGGGGAAGTCATGGCCATTTGAGAACTTTACAATCTCAAGTCTCTTCCAAGCAAATAGCTGCCGAGTACCCCTCCCTTTCCTCCCGAGCACTCTCCAGAAGAAAACCCTGTAAGTACTCTACACTCTTCCTTTCTTCTTCTTCTTCTACCCTTTCCATCATCTCCACTTATGGCTAGGAGTCGCAGTAGCCAAGCTAGGAACCCCTCTTCATCCACAACCCGTAGGTTGAAGAAAACCGTAGTCAACGAGGACAATATAGGTGCCTTCAGGGCCAAGTACCGAATACCAGAGAGAGTCCTGACCTTTCCTTTCTACCCCTCACAGCACAGTAGGGAACGTGGGTGTGTCGAGATGATGCCCTTCTACACCAAGGCCATCATGGAAGGTGGTCTGACTTTCCCCCTGCCCCCCTGGTACTGAGGGTGTTGATGCAGCTCCGGCTGTTTCCACTTCAGTGTGGGGTGAACTTCTTCAGGATAGTCATGGGAGTAATTGCCCTGAACACCCGGTTAGGGGTTGACTTAGGCGTAGACGAGATCCTGTTCTGCTATGACCTAAGACTAGTCGGCGGGGGAAGGTACTATCTCAAAGCCCGGGACACCTCCATGTACCTAGTCACACACATGCCGGATTCGGACAAGGGGTATTTTGATGATCTGATCATGCTCGGCGGAAGCTGGGAGAGAGGTGCAGGCCCTGAGTATGACGGATTATACTGCCCCAAAGTGCCGAGGGATGAAGGTGTGTTGCATTAGTTAAATGCATGCTCGGCTCATAAGCACCCTCTTTCCTAATATTCTTTCATTTTTGCAGAGGGATATCGGCGTGACGCAGCCCAACGCCACAGATCTCAAGTCAGATTCGACGATCTGTTGAAGGTGTGGTCCTCCGACCCGGCGAACGAATACTCCCGAGCAGCGCACGTGCTCCTCGGCTACCACCCGTCCTACAGCCGATTCTCGCAGGTCCCCCCTCCTTTCGACCCTAAGCGTTGGGAGGATCTTTCTTCATCAGAGGAAGACGCCGAACGTACTCCTTCGCCTCCAGCTCCCCCTTCTCCAGCCGAAGACATGTTCAACGTCCCTCCAATCTCTGCTGCCACTATGGAAGCTGCGGCCTCTCGGCGCAGGGCCAGGACCCTGGCCCAGGGTATCTCCCCGAGCACCGGACCGGCCCTCCCCTCACCAACTGCACAACAGGAGGTGCCCCCACCTCCAGCACCAATTCGGCATCCGGCGGACCCCGTCATTCAACCGAGTGACCCAACGCCAATTCGCCAAGTCCCTCCCACCGGTGGTCGGCAAACAGGCCGGAAGGGACGGGGTCCCGAGGGACCTGAAGTGCACCAAGAAGCCGAAGAGCGTCGGCAAAAGCGTCGTTATGACGCCCCAGGTGCCACCACCTCCACTCCTGGAACGTCCTCCCCCGCCGCGTGGATGGCTCAAGCCGAAAGGAGGGGGGCCAACTCGTCCTGGAATCAGATTCCATCATCCAGGATAGGGAAGTGGCATTTGCCGTGGCTTCGACCTTCCAGTTCCAGGCCGACATGAGGGTCCACCACGGTCAGTCCGACAATGCGCTTCTCCTTAGCGCTCTCCAGAACAACTTGGTGGTAAGTATACTCGGCAGAACAACTTGGTGCTCTCAGTATACTCGGCAATCCTCTAACTTATTCTTTTATCCATTTCTAGTTTTCCCAGCAGCTGGGAGTCATCATTGAGCGTTTCTGGGAGTACAAGCAAACGACGAGGACATCAAAGGCGTCGAGGCAGTCCTCGCCGATCAGAAAAAACACATAACCAACCTCATCATCGAACGCGACTCATTAGACGCCGAGTTGTAGAAGCTGAGGGCGAGTGAGGCGGCGGCGGTGAAGAAAGTAGAGGAGTATGAATTGAAGATCTCGGACGCCGAGAACAAAGCGCTGGACTCCGAGGGTCTCGTCAGGGAGTTAACCGCTCGGGTAGACTCTTTGACGGCGGAGAAGGCAAGGGAGCCGCAAAGGCTTCAAAAGGAGTGTGAAAGGGTTTATCTGGAAACCCAAGAGCAGATGGTCCTCGCCTTTGACGAAGCCAAGACCCTTGCTTATCGGCGCGGTTGGGTGGACACTCTTCATGCTGCCCGAGTGGACCCGGCTAGCGAACTCTTCCAGAGGCACAGTTCTCTTGCCGGGAATGAAGCCGGGGATCTCTCAGAGGGACAACCGGATGCCGAAGGGGCTGAGGCAGCCGAGGGGGACACTGCAGCCATTACTCTAAGTGATGGTTCTGATGGCCTCTCGCCCATCATCGATGGCCAAGAGCCTGACCTTCCCTCCTCGCCTGTCGATGATCTGACTGCCCACGAGCCGAGGTGAACTTAGCGGCGAGCTTCTTTCCTTTCTATATATGTACGCCACCGGGGACGCAAAGCCCCGTTTTGAATTGTAACGAACTTTTCCTCACCAATTAATGGAAATTTCTGTCATTTCGTTTATGCTTTGACTATGAATGCAATTTCTTCTTTATATGCTCTCTTTCGCTTTTTCTCGTATTCGACTGGCTTTGAGTCACTCGCTGTCTTAACTCGGTCTTTGCACCGCTAGGGGCCAAGATCAGTAGCACCCCATCTCTAGGAAGTGGAAGTGAGCTTATAACCATAAGGAAAAGGAAATACTTGGGTGAAAGATGAGTAAACCCCTAAACTGCTGGTCACCACACCATTAGAAACCTCTCCTCGGGGCCGCGCCACTAACGACCGAGAACTCGTCTCGTGTTGGATTCGAAAGCGTTGCCTCAATGGTGAGGTCTTATACCCCTCGGGACCATGCCCCTAACGACCGAGAGCCCGTCTCGTGTTGGATTCGAGAGCGTTGCCTCAATGGTGAGGTCTTATACCCCTCGGGACCATGCCCCTAACGACCGAGAGCCCGTCTCGTGTTGGATTCGAGAGCGTTGCCTCAATGGTGAGGTCTTATACCCCTCGGGACCATGCCCCTAACGACCGAGAGCTCGTCTCGTGTTGGATTCGAGAGCGTTGCCTCAATGGTGAGGTCTTATACCCCTCGGGACCATGCCCCTAACGACCGAGAGCTCGTCTCGTGTTGTATTCGAGAGCGTTGCCTCAATGGTGAGGTCTTATACCCCTCGGGACCATGCCCCTAACGACCGAGAGCTCGTCTCGTGTTGGATTCGAGAACGTTGCCTCAATGGTGAGGTCTTATACCCCTCGGGACCATGCCCCTAACGACCGAGAGCTCGTCTCGTTGACATCTGCATTAACAAATTGACAGAATAATGAACTTGTATCAACAAAAATTCTCTTTAGGTTAGACACATTCCAAGGGCGGATTACATCATTGCCATCCATATTCTGTAGCCTGTATGCCCCGGTGCCCCCCACTGCAACCACTTTGTAGGGGTCTTCCCAATTAGGTCCGAGTTTCCCTTCGGTGGGTTCCCGAGCGGCGCCCACTACTTTCCTTAGCACCAGGTCTCCTACTTTAAAATCTCTCGTTCGCACCTTCTTATGATGCTGTCTTGATAGTTCTCCTTGGTACTTGGCTAATTTGATGGACGCAAGTTCTCTCCTTTCCTCGGCTAAGTCAAGATCTTTGGCAAGCATCTGGTCATTATTTCCCAAGTCGAATTCTTGACTTCGGATGGTCGGGAGTCCAACTTCCAGCGGGATGACAGCCTCCACCCCGTATGTTAAGGCGAACGGCGTTTCCCCTGTTGAAGTCCTCGGCGTAGTTCTATATGCCCAGAGTACGTTGAGTAGTTCCTCGGTCCACTTTCCCTTTGCCTTTTCAAGCCTTCTCTTGATTCCTGCCAAAACAGTCTTGTTAGAAACTTTTGCTTGCCCATTACTCTGGGGGTAAGCCGGCGTGGAGTAATAGTTACGTATCCCAAACCCCGAGCAGAACTCTCTGAAAGGGCCACTGTTGAATTGGGTGCCATTATCCGAGATAATAGCCCTGGGAATGCCAAACCGAGTGATTATATTCTGCCAAACAAATTTCTTTGTCTCGGTGTCTCGGATACGGCTTAGGGGTTCGGCCTCGATCCACTTGGTGAAGTAATCGGTAGCCACCAGTAAGAACTTCTTGCCTAAAGGGGCCTTCGGGAGTGGACCCACGATATCTATCCCCCATTGAGAGAACGGCCAAGGACTAGTCAGCAAATTCAGATCTCCAGCTGGCTGTCGGATGATGGGGGCAAATTTCTGACACCTGTCGCATTTACGCACGTAACTTTTCGCATCTTTTTGCATATAAGGCCACCAATACCCTTGTGTCATTGCTCGATGTGCGAGGGATTTGCCTCCTGTATGACTTCCACATATGCCTTCATGGATCTCGTAGAGCAGAGGTTCCACCTTGTCTTCGGGGACGCAGAGCAAATGGGGCCCGGAGAAAGACTTCATGTAAAGCTGCCGATCGGCGGATACCCAGAACCTAGGGGCTTTGAGTCTGATCTTCCTGGCCTCTTTGACATCCTCGGGGAGGATACCCTCCGTCAAATACGCAACGATGGGCTCCATCCAGCCGCGAATTGGTTGTGCCTGCATCGGCAGCGTTTGCTGGGCACCGGTTTCCTCTATGCTCGGTTTTTCCCGATTTTCCACCATGATACGCCTGGTTACCTCCGAAGCTAATGCCGAGGCCAGGCAGGCTAAGGCGTCGGCGTGGGTGTTCTGATCCCTTGAAATCTGGGAAACTTCCACTTTTCCCACTTTCTCTATCTTTGCTTTCGCCTTCTGACAGTATGACTTCATCCTGGCGTCTCGGACTTCAAAGTCACCGTTGATCTGGTTCACCACCAGCTGCGAATCACAGAAGGCGTGCAAGTGTCTCACTCCAACCGAGTAGGCAATATCGAGTCCTGCCAGCAGTGCCTCATACTCGGCTTCGTTATTAGACGCTTTAAATCCTAATCTGATGGCTCGTTTTATTGTAACTCCTTCTGAACTGGCCAGTACTACCCCTACTCCTGCCCCCCTTGCGTTCGAGGACCCGTCGACATGTAGGCTCCAGTCAACACCCAAAGCGGTGATCTTCGGCGGGGGCTCGGGCGCAGAGAACTCGGCAATAAAATCAGTAAGGACTTGCCCCTTAATTGAACTACAGGGTTTGTACCTTATTTCGAATTCCCCAAGCTCTACAGCCCACTTGGCGATTCTGCCCGACAGGTCGGCTCTCTGAAGGATGGGCCTGAGAGGGCGATCAGTCATTACCTCAATGATGTGCGCCTGGAAATAGTGCCTGAGTTTTCTCGCCGAGACTATCAGCGCAAGGACCAACTTCTCCATCGGCAGGTACCTCGTTTCGGCGTCAAGCAAGGTCTTACTGACGAAATATACGGGCCTTTGGGCCCCTTCATATTCCCTTACCAACGCGCCACTAACAGCCTCCTCCGAGACAGACAGGTAGAGGTATAGCGTTTCCTCTGCCACCGGGACGGACAGAGTCAGGGGATGCTTCAGATACTCCTTAACCCCTTCAAGCGCTCGGTCACACTCCTCGTCCCAGACCCCCTTCGCCGCCCCCTTCAACTTGGCAAAAAATGACTTGCACCTATCAGAGGATTTAGAAATAAACCGGTTAAGGGCGGCAAGCATCCCAGTCAACCTCTGGATGTCTTTGATAGTCCCGGGTGCCTGGACGTTTTGGACTGCCTGAATCTGGTTGGGGTTAGCCTCGATACCCCTATGGGTCACCAGGTATCCTAGAAACTTCCCCGAGCTTACCCCAAAAGCGCACTTCGATGCATTAAGCTTTAACCCGTAGCGTCGGAGTATAGAAAACGTGGTGCCGAGATCAGCCAGATGATCGGCGTTCTCTTTACTCTTTACTAGCATGTCGTCAATGTACACCTCCATGGTCACGCCGATAAGGTGCTTGAACATTTTGTTCATCAACCGCTGGTAGGTAGCCCCGGCATTTTTTAATCCAAACGGCATCACCGTATAGCAATAGATTCCCCGAGGCGTAATGAAGGCTGTCTTCTCTTGGTCCGACTCGTCTAAAGGGATTTGGTGATATCCCGCCCGAGCATCCATGAAGGTGATGCGCTTGTGACCTGCAGTCACATCTACCAGCTGATCAACTTTAGGAAGCGGGTATCCATCTTTGGGGCACGCCTTATTCAAGTCGATGAAATCTACGCAAACCCGCCATTTACCTTCCTTCTTTTTAGCGCACACCGTGTTAGACAGCCACTCGGGAAACTGGACCTCCCGAATGGTACCTGCCTCTAGTAATTTGTCAACCTCCTCGTCCACAGCTTTTGCGTGATGCGGGGCCGTTCTTCGTGCCTTTTGCCTTACTGGCTTCACCCTCGGGTTGGCATGGAGTCGATGAGTCATGACCTCGGGATTGATCCCTGTCATCTCGGAGTGAGTCCAAGCAAACACATCGACATTCCGGCGTAGGAAAGAACTCATCTCCTCCCTCTCGGCACCTTCCAATGAGGATCCTATCAAGAAATATCTCTCTTCATCTTCGGGATTCAACAGGACCTTGATCAGAGGCTCGGTGGAACGGTCGGCTGGTTCCATTGCAGGCTCATCTACCCCCGAGCCGACCAAACTGTGATTGTTATTTGGCCACCACATCCTCGGGGTTACGGTCTTCAAGTCGGGCACCCAATCCTGTCTTCATCGCGGCATAGAAACAATTTTTGGCAGCCAACTGATCTCCTCGGATTTCCATGATGCCGCGCGGGGTGGGGAACTTCATTTTCTGATGATAGCTGGAGTGGACTGCCCTCATGGCATGCAGCCATGTCCTTCCCATAATGGCATTGTACGGGGAATCAGAATCTATCACCAAAAACTCCACCGGGACCGAAACGATTGCCGCTTGAACCATCAAAGTGATCTTGCCGAGTGGAAGAGCACTCGAGCCGTTGAAACCGACAAGGGGGGTTTGGACAGGCTTCAAGTCCTTGCGGGTCAGGCCCAACTTCCGGAACAGGTCGTCGTACATCACCTCGGACGAGCTCCCGGAGTCCACCAGGATCCTCCTTACGTCAAATTTATCGATTTGTAAGGTGATTACAAGTGCATCATCATGCGGCAGGGCCACCCCCCCTAAGTCGTCGTCAGAGAAACTGATGACCTCATAAACCAGCCGAGGCCTCTTAGTGGACTGTTCTGTCCACTCGCTCTCTTCAACCTTCAACGCCTGCGAAACTCTC
Organism: Ilex aquifolium; assembly: GCA_951799425.1. Classification (NCBI taxonomy): domain Eukaryota; kingdom Viridiplantae; phylum Streptophyta; class Magnoliopsida; order Aquifoliales; family Aquifoliaceae; genus Ilex; species Ilex aquifolium. The sequence goes on along the minus strand of OX637398.1, from coordinate 3,075,347 downwards.
TTGCGTTCTGCTCGGAGGACATTATACGTCGGCCTTTCAACTGTACAGGCATGTATAACGTTAATTACAGGAACAACTTCCCGGGGCGACTCCTCCCTCTCCTCAGCTACCCTTCGGCGGGGCCTTTGGTCAATGAACTCTCCAAGGTGTCCATCTCGGACCAATTGTTCAAGGAATGACTTGTATGCTTTGCAGTCTTCGGTCATATGGCCAAAATCCCTATGGTAGGAACATCTGACTGTTGTGTCTTTCGTAGTCGGGTCGCCTATCATCTTTGGGGGCCACCTGAAATAAGGCTGGTACCTTATTTTTCTCAACATCCTGTAAATGGGCTCCTTGAAAACCGTGTTAACCCCGTGAAAGGACAGGCGGCTTGGTGGCGTAATGGGCGCACTCCGAGACTGTTGCTCCCTCTCCCTCGGCACTGCTGCTCTATTCTCGGGAACGGCGGCCTCTTCCTCAACTCGTGCATACTTGTCTATGCGCGCCATTAAGTCCTTCATGTTCCCAGGACCCTTCTTAGTAAGAGACCGGTAAAGGCCGGTGTCCCGGGACAATCCTAGCCGGAAAGATGCAGCAGCCATCGCTTCCGAGCACGCATCCACCTCATTAACCTCCTCTCAGTATCGTATGACATACTGTCGGAGGGACTCCCCGTTCTTCCGCCTAAGGGTGAGCAGGGCGCCGATGTCTTTCGGCCTTTTGGTGCTGGTGATGAACCGCGCCTTGAAGAGCTCGGCCATCTGCTTCCAACACTCAATGCTCTCCGGGGCCAAACTTTCATACCACTTCATAGCGGTATCCCCCAGACTCATGGAAAAAACTCGGCATAACACCCTCTGGTCGGTGTCATAGATCGACATCAGTTGCTTGTAATGCTGAAGGTGACTCTCAGGATCGGCCCTCCCATCATACGCCTTGAATCGGGGGACGGCAAACTTCCTCGGCATTTCAGTTTCCCTGATAGAACGCACAAACGGAGAGGATACCTGCTCATCATCCCCCCTGGGTTGCGGTTCTCGGCGCACATCACCTTCGTGCTTTCCTGGGTACCTGGCCTCCCTCGGCCCCCTTGCGGTAGATTCTGCCTTGGACTCCGTGGATAAGACATCTCGAGGAATCCCACGGCGGAGGTCCCACCATGAAAGGCTTGCCCCGCGGCGATTTTCCCCGGGCCCTTCTACGGGTGCATGCCTCTGCCATTTTCGCAGACTTTGTCTTTCGGCTGAGCGTCCGCGCCGATTCCTCACGGGGGTCTCAGGCCTCGTTCTCCTAGATTCTCCTCGGCTGGGGCTCCGATCGACTGGTTCTCGGGTGTGCCAGCTGGCATTTGCTGATTGCTCGAACTCTCTCAGTCTACGCCGCACCTTGGCGTTGTCTCTCTCTAGTTCCCTCATCGTTCCCCCATACGTTCCTCCACCATCTCAACGATGTCACGGGCCGAGGGGATTTGCCCCCCTGGTCCCTGATCCATGAGGAAAGTCCGTTGGGAAGAACATCCCACCTCAGTCGATCGACGTGCTGGGCTCAATTCTCTAACCGCTGGGAGGCGGGCGGCTTCCACGTTCCTTATGTGCAAACTCCCTACCCCCTCACCTTGAGATCGTGTGTTCACCATAAAGCAACCGCTACAAAGGATAGGCTATATAGCTTCCCACAGACGGCGCCAAATTGCACGGGATCTTTCCTGCAATCACTAGAAAATAGAAGTAGCGGCTGAGCTAATGACGAACCCTGAAATAATCACAAGGTTAGGAAAGAGGGAGCCAGGCGCACGCCCGGCTTATCCCCTCCGAAGCTCAAGTTAGTAAGAATAGGGGGAAAAAACTCTATTCACTGAGTTCTGGATTGGTTTTTCGTACATTTGTTCATTTCTCTGAGGGGTATTTATACACGAACCTGTAATGATTGCTCTGACACAGAGGTCGTCTCAGTAATCAGTACCTTTTGCCATTACCCATGTGCAATGAGTGATTTTTATCTGGATTCCCGCGTCATTAATGCTCGGCGGGAGGGGAACTAGCCCTCGGGGCTACGCCGAGAACACCAAGCTATCTGAGTACTCGAGTGCCTAAGAACGGTGTCTGACATCTACCCCCGAGTACTCGGCGTCTAGGGGGCACCCGACCCTATGCCTGATCTCGGCATCACAGTCATTAATGCATCTACTCATGACTGTCAGTTCGGGTCTTCGAGGGTGCAGAGACGCATTAAATGCTGTCTAAGTCACTCACGTCTCCATAAATGCTGGGTCACATCGCATTAATTGATGGTGTCAGAGATCCATCCTTGGTTCCATGAAACCGCGCTCCTTCGGCTCTTCCCCTCGTCATCGGCGCCAGCTTACTACTCGGAGTCGGCTCTTATACTATGCATCGGCTTCGTGGCTCCGTAAAGGCTTCACCTGTACACGTGTCGTCTTGGGGCCTGCTGAGCCGTCTTGAGTCCCTCCAATATGCAAATTGATTTGTGAACTAACTTTTGATAGTACAAAGATATATGCTCATTTTTATTTTGATATGTGAGACAAAATACAAGCTTAAACAGACTAACATTATTTAAATTTAATTTATTAATAAAATTTTGTTAATTAAAGGAATTGTTGTGATTTAACTAAACAAATTAAATTAAGAATTTATGTATGAACTATCAATAGAACTATTATATTATTTATTAATTATCCCTAATCTCTAATATGAACTTGAAGTTTTTTGTCAAAATTAAGAATGACTTTGAATGAAAAAACTCAATTGAAACATATTATATAATTTAAAATTTAAATTAACATAAAAAATAATTCAAGAGTTTAATTGAAACCGATGCAATAACTTAATGCCAAGGCCAATGTTAGTACTTCTTTTTTTTGAGCTATTGAAAAAAAAGGGGTTGAGTAAAGAAGAGTGTCCAGTAATCACTCTCTTAGACTCTCATCGGTGAGATCATAAAGTCTTTGACCGGACTTAAAACACCTCTCAGGACCAGACTTAATTAAACTAATATAGTGACCCATCGAACTCTAATGAAGACTCTAACACTTAAATTTTCAACTTTTAAGTAAAGAGTAAGACCGATACCACCACTAAACTAGCTACTGTCGGCCAATGTTTAGTAATACTTAGTAGTTAACTCATTGGAGAAATTTAGAATAAGATCGAACGTTCTCTTTGGTGGGTCCCCAAAATGGGTCCCTCTTTTCCCATCATACTCTATCCTCATACCTCCACACGGCCACGTGTATGAACATAGAGCACGACGCACACTACGCACCCCGGCGTACCTAATAACTTCGCGCTTTCTCACTCTTCGAGTCCTTCACATTCCTGAACACTCTTTTTTAGCTCCACACCATCATATAGATTCACTGGAACCTACGAGAACACTCAAACTTCTTTTTAAATTCTCACGCAAAGCCCTCGTCTTCTCCCTCAATAGCCTATAAGTCCTCAACTCGCCGGGAAAAAAATCCACGAAACGCACCGCATAACCGCGCCGAGATAGCTAATTCTGCCCTCCGACTTCACCAATGGCAACTACGACGTCGTTCTCGGGCGTCCGTCTTGGCGTTCCGGGGGCTTTGAATTGTGGTAGTAACAGAACGGCTTTGTTTTCTCAATCACCGGTCTCTGTGAACTTCTCTGCCAAACCTACAGAGCTCAAAGGCCTAAATTTGTTGAAATTGAAGAGAAACAATGTTCTTTTCACTAGAAAATTGGGCAATCGTTCGAGGTCGTTTGTTGTTCGATGCGAAGCTCCTAGTGGAAGGGTAATTTCTATCCACATTGACACACATAATGATATATTGTTTTAAGTATTTATTATATATTTATGTAATGCTTTTTTTTTTGGCTCCAGTTTTGGTTTGGTTGTTTTGGATGAAATTTTCTCAAATTTGCATCTTCGTTAAATTTAGTTTCATGAATTGAGAAAGATAATGTGTAGATGGCTGTTTTTGTGGTTTCCTGTGAGGTTGTGTATGTGACAGTGTGAGCGTGTGTACTTTTGTGAGGGATTTTCCCAGGAGAGATTTCATTTTCAAAGTTACTACGAGATTTCTTTTTTTTTTTTTGTTTTAATTTTATCTTTCAATTACCCAATGAGTTTGTATTAATCTTGTTTTCATTTGGGAAAAAAACTCAAGATGAATGAGTTTTTTGGTGTGCTAAGTTATTGTGATCTAATAATGACAGATTAGTCAGCAAGAATTCACTGAGATGGCCTGGCAAGCTATCGTTTCTTCGCCTGAAGTGGCAAAAGAGAATAAACACCAAATTGTGGAGACAGAACATTTGATGAACGCCCTGTTGGAGCAGAAGAATGGACTTGCTCGTCGTATATTCTCAAAGGCTGGAATAGATAATACCAGTCTTTTGGAAGCTACTAATAAGTTCATTCAACGCCAACCAAAGGTAAAAGCTAAACCATCCGAACTTGACTGATAAATGTTTTTTGCCATCTTCTGATGGCTTGGACATGAGATTGTTAACCTAGCGATGGATGTTGTGTTCAACAACACAATGGTGGGTTGTTTGTTGTAAGGAGACTGATATACATACAAAATTGCTATACCAAATTAACATCCTGTGCAAATTACTTCCCATCATTTTAGTATAAAAAACTACCAATGTTACTGCATCCTTGCTGATCATTCTAGATATAAATTTTCACTATGAGGGTTAGTTTATAAAAAAAATTTCACCAAGCACGCTGAGTGAATCATATATCTTGTAATTCAAACTGTCACATCATTGCTCTCATCATAAGCATCCACATGAGTAAAGATCAATTATGGAGTTGCATTGTTCTGGATAAAAATTCTAATGAATGCAAGTGTATAAAGTATTTTTCGCTCAACATATATTGAGCAAACCATATATTGTGTAATCCAAACTCTCCGATGATTGCTCCCATCATTCGCTTCCACGAGTAAAGATTAATTATGGGTTTGCATGGATGAGATTATAGTTGGAACTCACGCATGATGGCTTTCCATAATTTGTGTGGTAAGAAATTGTTTATGGGTTCTGCATGTGAGAGTATTCAGATTCACATCATGGCCTCAACGGTTGCAACTACATGAGTGACATACTAATCCTGGTTTGCACATAAACAAACTCCATTTGTAGACTTCGTTCAGCATAATGGAGCTTATTGAAAATGGCTCTCGCACATAATAACGAATTTGTTAGTATAATGGCAGGATGGATGATACACGTAATGCCGCATACATTTTGGTATTAGCATATATAATTTCAATTCTTATGATTAAAAAGAAAATAATTGTTTCCAATCATATGGAGATATCCCCACCTCTGTCAAGCTGATGGATTGGAAATACAATCTTCTTTGTAGTGTATCTGTGCTTATTACTTGATTGATCTATGTCTTCATCTGCACTGACAATGGCAGGTTCTTGGTGAGTCAGCTGGCTCAATGATAGGACGGGGTTTGGAGGCCCTATTACAGCGAGGCAAGGAGTACATGAAAGAGTATGGAGATTCATTTGTGTCAGTCGAGCATTTGTTGCTTGGTTTTGCACAAGATAACCGTTTCGGAAAGCAATTGTTTAAGGATTTTCAGATTTCATTAAAAAGTTTAAAAGATGCCATACAAGCCGTAAGGGGACGTCAAACTGTTATTGACCAAGGTGATGACAAATTTTCTTAATGATATGTTATCAAAAAGTTTATATTATTGCTTAGTTTATATGTCCTGTTGTGGAAGGAAATGTTCATGATTTTGGGATTTCGGTGCGTGCTACTTTGGAGGGGGAGGATATTGTATGAGAATGTGTATTCCTTACTTTCATCAGTGCTTTGTCATATTTTTTTTTTGTTCAAAGTTATGGAGTAGGTTGTTTCTTCCTAGTTTAGGGACAACTCCACGGCATTTTTTCTTGGAACTGTGAAACCATTAAATTTGTTTTGGGATATATCGACCACATTGTGACAGCATGACAAATAGCAAAACTTGTCCCAATTGTTCTTTCCCTATGCAACCATGTTCTTATCAGTGCAGACATTAGCATTTATATTTTTACTGCAACTTTAGCAATTCCATAGGTCATTATTATGGTTTCTTCTACATTCTCATCAGGTTCCTTTGCTTATTTGTGAGTGAGGCCTAGTACGCTAACATGTGGTTCTATGGCATTTCTTGGGCTTTTTTTTGTTTAGTTCTCATCATATGATGCTGATTCAGTGATCTATTTTATTTGATGTTAGGTATATGTTGGAAATAATTTTCTTGACTTGATATGTTAGTAGTTTATTAAGCAATTGTCTTATTGTAAATTGGTTTAGATCCGGAGGGCAAGTATGAATCACTAGAGAAATATGGCAAAGATTTGACAGCCATGGCAAGAGCAGGGAAACTCGATCCTGTTATTGGAAGAGATGATGAAATACGTAGATGCATCCAAATTCTCTGTAGGAGAACGAAGAACAATCCTGTGCTAATTGGTGAGCCAGGTGTTGGGAAAACTGCAATTTCTGAAGGGTAAGCTTCTTAAGTCTTCTCTTATTTCTGAACAAGTGCATAAATGAGGGTTTACTTGAGCCAGAAGCTTACATATTCCTCCCTTTTCATTGTACCATTTATCAGTTTGTTGCTCAGTCCTCTGAAATTTCATCAGCCTATGCTTGTTCTGCTCACTGCTCATGGAATAAGTGTTTTTAAGTTGACCCAAGCTTAGACAAACAACTTGACTAACCCAAAAGTGCTATAATGCATGATAGCCACATTCAGTTACGATAAATAACTGTTGGAACCATGGCTAAAAAGAGAAAGGACCTGATCAAGTTAGAACAACCATTTGAATGCTAACTAGGACCATTGATTTTAATTGAGACTTTCTTTTTGTGGTTTTTTTGGGGGAGTGTTTTGTTTTTATTTATTTTTTTGGTTCTTTTTTTTTTTTGGGTTGGTCTACTTTGGAAGCTGTATTTGCTGCTTATGCTGCCAACGTACTTGTGTTCGTGCATCTTATGCTTTTCTACAGGCTTGCGCAGAGAATTGTGCAAGGAGACGTCCCTCAAGCTCTCATGAACCGAAGGGTACGTGTTTAGTCTTGAGTTTTCTGCCAATAACTGTAGGGAACTTGTAGTTTCTCTTTTCTCTTTACCCCTCTCATTTTTGGGTTGTCATGGGATTGAGAACGGGAGGAGTGTCTCCATGATATGACTTTGAAGTATCACATAGTACCAAAGTTTGAACTATTTGACCTATCTGTTTCCAGTTGATATCACTGGACATGGGTGCTCTTATTGCTGGGGCAAAATACCGCGGAGAATTTGAAGATAGACTTAAGGCGGTGCTCAAGGAAGTGACAGAATCAGATGGGCAGATTATCCTTTTTATCGATGAGATTCACACGGTTGTTGGGGCAGGTACTTACTTGGAGAACATTTTCTTTTGGGTATCTTAGTTTTCAGTTGCTTGGTTGAAGGGATGTCAGATGGTTGATTGGTGTTGTCTCCATAAAACTTATGTCATGATCTCCTTCTCTGTGGTTGGATTTCTACGATTTCTCATAAACCACTCCCTCAACTTGGTTGTATTAAAATGAAAATGATCTGATTTTTTCTTTTTCTTTTATGTTGCCAGTGTTTGATGGCTAGTAAATGTTGGATCCCGTAGTTTGGGATGATGTTTGTGTTATAATCAATGGATGAAAACAAATAACCTATTGACTTTTATTTCAGGTGCCACCAATGGAGCAATGGATGCTGGCAACCTCTTGAAGCCCATGCTTGGTCGGGGGGAGTTGCGATGTATTGGTGCCACGACATTGGATGAATATCGTAAGTACATAGAGAAAGATCCGGCGTTGGAGCGTCGTTTCCAGCAAGTTTATGTTGACCAGCCCACAGTGGAAGATACAATCTCTATACTTCGCGGACTGCGCGAAAGATATGAACTGCATCACGGGGTCCGCATTTCTGACGGTGCACTCGTGGAAGCTGCAATTCTCTCAGATCGTTACATTAGTGGACGCTTTCTTCCTGATAAAGGTAATAGTTACAACCTAGAAGCCTAACATGTTCAAGTAATCCTTTTGCATGAAAAATCTACTGAATTAGTAATTGCTAGCTGAAGTCTCTCATGCAAATTGGCCAGTCAGAATCTAAAGTATTGAACTAGAAGATTGCAGCTCTATGGAATATTTGAGATCCTGTTAAGATGAAGACATGCGTGATTTTCAAAAAATTAATTGATGTGGAGAGGTTGCTGAGGCTTATATAGGTTGAGAGGTTCCCATGATTTCATTGTTGGAGTGAGCAATCCCTCTCATAGACTTGATAAGGTTGAGAGTGTACTGACCAAGCAAACATGTGGGTTATTGTTTTCAATATTGGATAAATATTGCAGTTCTGGACACGGGTGATAGAATTATATTTTTTGGTTGATTCTGGACACATGATTGATGGATGCCTGTTTATTTCACAGGATTCGTTTCCAGGCAGATCAGTTTTGAGCTTCGGCAATGACAATCCTTTCAATATCAGATGTTACATAAAAACGAATGTGCATGCTAGTTTAACAACTTATTTAGGTCAAACTTAAATATAAACTTACATTCACTATTGGCTATGAATTACAATCTGTTTATGCAGTGGTATTTACATCAACACCTTTTATACTTTTGTTAGAAGTTAGATTGAGTTCTGATCTACTCATTTCAACTGCAGCCATTGACCTGGTTGATGAAGCGGCTGCTAAACTGAAAATGGAAATCACTTCAAAACCAACTGCTCTTGATGAGATCGACCGTGCTGTATTGAAGCTGGAGATGGAGAGGCTCTCTCTCACCAATGATACGGACAAAGCTTCAAAAGATAGGTTAAATCGTCTGGAGGCAGAGTTGTCTCTCTTAAAGGAGAAACAAGCCGAGCTGACTGAGCAGTGGGAACACGAAAAAAGTGTCATGACACGCATACAATCAATTAAAGAAGAGGTATAATGTTTGTTATTTTGTTATTTTTGATAGAAATTTTTGTATCCATTTTGAATTATGTGAGCATTAGACTCTTGATGACAAAAAAAGAGTATGAACATTTTGTTATGTAACCTGTGATTGGAAATAACTAAATATGTAATTAATGTACTGATTTTTTCTTATCAGAATTCCACTAAACTGGTTTATGTATGTGCAGATTGATAGAGTTAATCTTGAGATCCAACAGGCTGAGCGGGAATATGACCTTAATCGTGCAGCAGAATTGAAGTATGGGAGCCTGAACTCTTTGCAGCGTCAACTTGGAACTGCACAAAAAGAATTGGATGAGTATATGAGTTCTGGGAAATCCATGCTTAGGGAGGAAGTTACTGGTAATGACATTGCCGAGATTGTAAGTAAGTGGACAGGCATTCCTATTTCAAAGCTACAACAATCTGAGAGGGAGAAGCTATTACATTTAGAGGAAGAGCTGCACAAACGTGTTATAGGTCAAGATCCTGCAGTCAAATCTGTGGCCGAGGCTATCCAACGATCTCGAGCTGGCCTCTCAGATCCTCACCGTCCAATTGCTAGTTTCATGTTCATGGGACCTACAGGAGTTGGAAAGACAGAGCTAGCCAAGACCCTTGCTTCCTATATGTTCAACACTGAAGAAGCCCTTGTACGAATTGATATGAGTGAGTACATGGAAAAACACGCGGTTTCAAGATTGATAGGAGCCCCACCAGGTTATGTTGGGTATGAAGAAGGAGGACAGCTGACAGAGACGGTTCGCAGGAGGCCATATGCTGTTATTTTGTTTGATGAGATAGAAAAGGCTCATGCTGATGTGTTCAATGTGTTCCTTCAAATTTTGGATGATGGTAGAGTGACTGACTCGCAGGGTCGCACTGTTAGTTTCACTAATGCAGTGATCATTATGACTTCTAACGTGGGTTCAGAATACATACTCAATACAGATGATGAGACCTCGTCGAAGGAGGCAACTTATGAGATTATAAAGAGAAGAGTCATGGATGCTGCTAGATCAATTTTTCGTCCAGAATTCATGAATCGGGTAGACGAATACATAGTATTCCAGCCTCTTGACCGTGATCAAATCAACAGTATTGTCAGGTTACAGGTATCTCACTGTACACTTATGCTTGTACTGCGTATAAATTAAACAAAAAAAATTATTTGTTAATAGTTAGATTGAGACTTGATTTCCTTAAAGAATTATGTATGTCTATACTACGGATGAATAGTTATATTGATACTTGATTTCTTTGAAGAATTATACTTGATTTTCAGGGGAGAAATTATTTCTTCATATTACTGTTTCCTTCTAAATGCAACTCTGATTCACCTAGTGTTTTTTTTGTATTCTAGTTGGAACGTGTACAGAAGAGGATAGCAGATCGTAAGATCCAAATTCAAGTGAGTCATGCTGCAGTTGAACTCTTGGGAAGTCTTGGTTATGACCCGAACTATGGTGCTAGGCCAGTGAAGCGGGTGATTCAACAGTATGTCGAAAATGAACTAGCCAAGGGCATATTGAGAGGAGACTTTAAGGATGAAGACACTATAGTGATAGATACGGAAGTCTCGGCATTTTCTAACGGCCAGCTTCCCCAGCAAAAACTTGTTTTCAAGAGATTGGAATCTGAGCTAGACATTTCTGCAGAAAACACTGAAACTTTCTCACAGGCTGTCTAGAGTTACTTGTATTTTACGTACTGAAGTCTCTAAAATTACTTGTGTAAAACTTGTATTTTACATGTTTGTTACAAGTATTACACAACTTTGAGCATAACAATGAAATCAGAGTTTATATATATATAGTTTGTAGCAATCTAAACCTTTTTAAGAGTTAGTAACCAATGACGGTGTATATAGGAAAGTAACAAAATCGGATAATTTGTAGGTGAATCACTTGTAATATGAATCATACAAATCTCTATAGACAATGATAGTTTTAATCCAAGGTCTAGATTTTATTAACCCTTGAAAATTAGAGGAAAAAAATTGCAAGCCTTGATCCTTTGGATCAAGGGTGGCCCAAAGCAAATTGAGGCTTAAAACATTTAATATTTTAAGAAGATAATAATTTTTTTAACTATTATTAGACATTTTATAGATAGTTGCGGTATGATTTATTTTTAATATTTTAGTATTTTTGGGATTGGACGGGATTAGATAAAAAATTGGGTACAATTATGAAATCAGAATCTTATAGATGAATAAATTGAATAAAATTTTAAAGAGACAACAAGAGAGTTAGAGATAAGAAGAAAGAACAGGGGCAAGACAATGAGAGTTTGAGGAAGAGAAAAAGTTGGAAATAGGTGGCGAGAGTAGAGAAAAAAAATAGTAAAAAAGAATTTGAGAGAGATTGCTACTTTTAAAATTAGAAATCGTTACTATGTAAGGCATTATATAGACATGTGAAAATATTGTTACATTTTAGAACTTTCTATAAAGTTTTAGATAGATTTCTGAAATATATTGAGCCTTCTATTGACAGGATTCATTATCATTGAAGGATTTTTAGGAAATTCAGCATTTTAGAATTATCTATTATTTTATTTCCATGTAATTATCATGCATTAGAATTTTTTTAATTCCTTAATTATTATAATTAGATTGCATCGGGAGGTATAGTACATACGTCCCCCCTAACTATGTGTAAATTAATTTTTAATCAATAAAATTCTCTCGTACCATCGAGATTCGCCAAAAAAAAAACTTGGTCTATTCAAAAGGGTCTCAAACATGAAGCTCACCTAATGATTGAATAAGTAAATTAGGGCTCTAGGAGACTATTTTAATGGTTAGGCCTGCTATGTCTCCTCCCATTCAAATGATTGAAGTATTTGTGCATTTCGTAACAATTATAGTCTCTGTTTGCACCTCATTATCGAGTCTTCGTCTATGAAACCGATTAAGTGAGACAAATTAATTAATGGATGATGTGTAAGGAATAAATGTAATATGTGTTACTTCATATTTTATGCATTTTTTAAATTTGTTAAAAATAATGCGTGGACATTTACAAGGGATATTGTCATAGTAAAAATGTTCAATGTTATAACGTGGTGTCGCATAATTTTTATTTTTAATAATTTTGGCATTTAATATATAATAAACATTAGATATGTGTTATTTCATAATCATACTATATGAGTGCAATTGTTCAATGGTAAAATCCATAGGAATTGAAAATATGCATAGATCATCATGGCTATAAGTACATATTTTTTAACAAACAGATCCGCACATCTATTTGTCTCTCTCGTCTCTTGCTTGAACCACACTTTTCAGAACATAATATATTATTTCATTAATATTTTTATGTTCTTCTTATTTGTTTTGTATGTTCTTCATAAAAATTGTGGTATTAGATTATCGACCATCAGTATATATTCATAATTTTTTGTTATCTTGTTATCTTGTTATTGAATTATTTTATTATTTTATTATTTTTTATGATCCATAACTTGTTTATATATGTAACGCTCACCTACTGTTTTGTTATGTTTTACTTTATCTGATAATAACTTTATCGAATTGTTTTTTATATTAATTAATTTTTATTGTGGATCATTTATGAGAATGAACAATTTAATTAGTTGGTGTTTTTGTATTGAAATGAGAACAAAATTGAGTTTGAGATAAATAGAAAATGTGTTTGATTTATTTTAATTTGTGGAAGGGAGAGATACTTATTATATTTGTTTATTGAAGTATTAACCTTTTTTTGTCCTTTTATAAATATGTATATGTAATGTATATTTGTGAGGTGGACTACACTTTTAAACCTAAATTCTAAATTTTATTGACTTAATCTTTTAGAAGTTTTTTTGTTAAACTAAATTATAATGAGTTTTAATTTTTAATCTATACTAAATTATTGAACTTTAAAATTTGGGGCCGTTTTTATGTGTGGGCCTAAAGCCCATGCTTTTTCCACTCCATTGTTGAGCCTAAGGCTGTTAATCAAACTGAGCTACTCGAGCTTGGCTCGGGTTCGGCTCGTTCAGGTTTAGTTCGTTTTCTAAACAATCCCAAACTTGAACAAATTTTTAGGCTTGTTTAGAAAACAAGTCCTGCAAGCTCGGCTTAAATTCGACAGACTCGGCTCGTTTATGTGCAAATACTCGGGCTTGGCTCGAACTTGACTTGTTTTTAGCTCGTTCTGGCTCGGCTCGTTTTCTAAACAAGCCGAACTTGAACAATTTTTTAGGCTCGATTAAGAAACAAGTTTTTCAAGCTCGGCTCGAACTCGACTTGGATTCGTTCGACTAACAGTTGAGCCGGCCATGCTTTGGATGAACCGATGAATGATGTCCTTCATATGCTCACAGGCTGGTTGTTCCCCCTGCCTAACATGACCTGCACCAAAGTGACTTGGTTGATCATTTTCAAGCATATTGTTCATAGTAAATTCCTAGAGTAAGGAGGAGACAGCTGAAAATGTATGGAAATTTGAAACAAAAAGAAGATGTCTACATTTACATTTTCCGACAGAAAGAAAAAGAGAGTGCAGATAGCATGGTTCAAAATTTAAAACACCTCCAGCTGAATTAACTTCGTGTACACTCCCAACTCCTTAGGGGTGGAATTTTCAGAGGGTGCACAGTTTCTAACAAGGCAGTATTGAGTGCTCATTTTCGAGATAATCTCCCTCTGTGGATTCATCACGCTTTCAAGCAGTGAGTGATAATCTTATGTATCCGGGGGGGCCAGCCTATTGGTCCTGTCCGCTGATTCACATAAATATGCTGTTGAAGTAGTCTGCTTTCTCTCTTTTTGTTGCGCTAACTTCCTTCACTGTTAATCTTGAAAAAATCATCTATAAGAAGAAAAAAATGAAGTTAGCCATGATGACAAGAAGCCAATTGGTACGCTTTTTGCAGGAAAAGAATACCTCCTGTTTCTTTGTTTAACTGAATCTATTGATAAGTTCTGCAGCATCAATGCCCATGTTTTGCCATCAGGTTTGAGACTGCTCTCACGCATTTTCATGTACAGCTTCCTCGCTGAATTAATCTTGCCCCTTAAGCACATTCCCTGAATAGCGGCATTGTAGAGTGATTCATTGGGTGCAACCTGCTGCATGACAAACAGTCCTTATAGAGTTAAACATTCCCTAAACCCTAAATACTAACAGTCCTCACTCCTCAAGATACCTTGATGTGGCAATTCCCTCTCAGATGAAATCTATATGGATGGGAAATTGCAAGTATAGGTAAAAATCTATTTTGGAACTAGTAATTGGAACCTAGCTAATCAAGGATTTACATCACAAAGTAAGAAAATGACAGTTTCATTGATTTGTAGAAGTTTCATTGATTTGTAGAAGTTTCATAATACAGCAGTTGCTATTTTGAACAGAACTTTCCAGTCGAAGAACCAAAGAGATCTTGTTTTGATAGCCTATATGATATGTGAGCAACTACTAAAAGGATGCAAAGCTAAAAGAGTAATTAAAATAGGTGGTTTGCGATGTCATGAAATGATTACTTACATTTAGGATTTCCTCCACTTCATTCCAAAGAGAACCCCAAACACATCCTCTTATCAGCGACAACAGAGTAAAAGTGTCTGGAGTATGCTTTTGATGAACCATGTGCTCATAAACTTGCAATGCAACTTTGGGTCTTCTTGCAGCTTCACAGGTTCCAATCACAATATTATATGATGCAGTTGAGATGGAGAGTCCAGAAGTTTCCATCTGCCAAAGCAGCTGCAGCGCTCTATCCCATAACCCCAGCCTCTGGCAAGACATTAAAGTGGTGTTGTACAAATGTAAATTTAATGCAGATTTTTGCCCCTTTTGGATGCTCTCAAAGAGCCGAAGAGCATCAGCATGTTGATTTGCCCTGTACAAGGCACCAAGCAACGCGTTCCATGTGTATGCATCAGGAGCATGACCTAAAGATTTCATATGACCATAGACTTCAAACGCGAGCTTGACCTCGCCAGCTTTCCCAAGTGAGTTAATCAATGCATTACAAGCAGTTAAGTTTGGCTTAAGCCCACTGTTCAACATGTTTTGAAAGATACTTAGTGCCAAATGCCACTTCCCCTCCTTCGTGCATGCTCCAATAACAGCTTGCATTTCATCATCACCAGGTTTCAGTTTATGTTGAATCATCTCATGGTATGCATCAAGAGCTAACTCATTCTGACCACAACGGGTAAATATACAAACTAACAGGCGATAAGTGACGGGTGTTCCCATATGACCATTATCTTTCAAGTTTCTCCAAATTTTCTGAGCCTGAACCCAGTTGTTCATTTTGCCAGAAACTGATATCAAAGTGTTATAGACGACTACATCAAAATCTTTATGAATACTCTTCCCTTCCAATTCTGCAAACAGGTCTAACGCTGCATCACAACCACGAGCATTTGCTATTGCTTTTAGTATTAAGCTATAAGTATGTCCTGTAGTTACACCACTTGCCTTCATAATCTCAAAGATACTTAAAGCATCTTCAAGCATTCCATTCCTCAAGAGGCAGGAGAGAAGAGAATTGCAGGAATGTAAGTTAGGCCGAAGACCTGAAAATTCCATAGACCTATACAATTCCAATGCACTTCTAACCTTATTTGACCTGCTAAGCCTCAAAATCCTTTTTGATAATAGCTCCTCGTTCCTTTCCTCTAGAAAATGTAACCTACTTTTCTTCATAGTCACCATCCCTTTAGAACCCCTTGAAGGTTGATCAACAACAGCAATTTGGACACTAGAGTCCTGCAAAGGAATTTTCTGTTCAAGAGAATTTAGACTAGATATTTCCTCGGCTCCTTCTGCTATTTGAACCAAGGAGTCATCTTCCTCACCAGATAACTCAAATTCAACCCTTGTAACCTTGTGAGAGATAATCTGAGGATTATCGGTATCCACCATTGGCATCCTCGTTTGTGTAACTCCAAACCAAGTGTACCACGCCTCAGACATGGACACAATGTTGAGGCCATAGACTTTGGAATTCCTTCTGTTTGATTTCCTCTCTAACCTAAGATATGCACAAGAAGGAAAACACCCACTGGGAGTTTTAAATTCATTACTTCTTGGACCATAGGTTTGATGTTTGTAATTATATCCATTTAAGGCAATGGTAATTGCTAGTGAACACCTCAATACTTCCACCATATTCTGAACCCAAGAAATATCAAAATTCAAATCCTAATTTCTTCATCCAAATAAAGCTGTCCAACCTCAAAATTGAGGTTGCAGGACATGGCGGCTCAACAGTAGAGTCAAAAAAGCATGGGCTTTAAGCCCTACATATTAAAAAGGCCCCAAATTTTAGAGTTCAATAATGAGATATAGATCAAAGATTAAAATCCATTCTAATTTAGTTTAACAAAAAAACTACTGAAACTCTCATCATGTGATTTCAATTTCAGAAAAGAAATGGAATTAAGACTCACACAGAGACTGTCATAGAGAGAGAGAGAACCTGGGATGCTTGTGTCTTCGAAGAGGAGGCGGCGAGAGAGGCGAGAGTCTCTGAGACTCGAAGAGGAGGAGTCGCTAGGGATCGATCGACTGAGAGACTCTGAAACTCGAAGAGGAGGAAGCGCTAGGCGTTTTAGGATTTTTGTGCACACATTAAAACATATATTTTTTTTTAAAATGTTAAAAAAAAAAAAAAATACATGGGGGCGGATAGGTGGAATGGCAAAAATCCTTTTATTAGCCGGCCGATTTCCAGCGGAAGCCTGGCCATCCTTCTATCTTATCTCCTGCCTTACTCCTCGGCTCCATACTGCTCCAGCCGCTCGCTGTAATAGCTCGTTTTTCGGGTGGCTCGCATCCTAGGTGGTGCGGCTGAGCCAGAGTTACGGGAAAATTTGAACACACTTACTTGAAATATAAAGTCAATAAAATAAAATTTAAAATTTAAGTTCAAAAGTATAGTCCATCACACCTACACATTTTAAATGACAGAAAAATGGTTAACATTTCAATAAAAAAATATAATAAGCATCTCTCTTTCACAAATAAAAATGAAATCAAACACATTTTTTACTTCTTTCAAACTCAATTTTATTTTCATTTAAACATAAAAAATCAACTAATTAAATTGTTTATTCTCATATAAGATTTACAATAAAAAGTAATAATAGAACACAATAAAAAAATGGGTGAACGTTGCGTATATAAACAAGTTAAGGATCATAAAAAAATTTTAAAAATAGTAAAATAATTCAATAAGAAGAGAACAAATAATTATAAATGTATTCTGATAGTCGATAATGTAATACCATAATTTTTATGAACAATATACAAAACAAATAAAAATAATATAAAAATAATAATGAAATAATAGATTGTATCTCAAAAAGTGAGGGTGAAACAAGAGATAAGAAAGACAAACAGATGTGCGAATCTGTTTATTAACAAAAGTGTATTTAGTCATGAATGATGATCTATATATATTTACAATTCCTATAAATTATACTATTGAACAACTACATGCACATAACATGAGTTTGAAATAACATTTATGTAACGTTTGTTCTTGAAACAATGAAATATCAAGTTTATTTATACCCAGAAAAGATTATGAGAATTAATGATTAAAAGATGAAATTTGACCTGGTTCACCAACTTTATCTTCTTTTAGAGGGCAACCCATGTTGGATATGGTTGGAAGGAAGGTTTATCTGAGCGAGAGAGAGAGAGAGAGAGACGGGAGTGGAGCCGAAGAAAAAAAATCTTGACAGAAAAGGCCAAAAGGAATGAAACGACATCGTCTACTTGGAGATCCCCCACAAAGTTTATTAGTCAAAGTGCAGTGCGCGTGGGTTCTTTCTAGTCAGCAGTCACCCTTCTGGTCTAATGGTCCAAATTGTGACAGTTCACAAAACACCCTGGACTAAAAAGAAAAATGATGGCTGTATTTGTGTGTTGGGTTAACATTGATGACAGATGCCTTTTATAAAGAAAATGTTAAATAAACTTAAAAATTTTGAATTGATAAATCATTACGATTGAATAAGTAGTATAATACATACACTCTTCACTCTATCGTTGCAACTATCACTTACAATCATGTTCATATACATCAATGTATGCAAGTTAAAGCATTAGTTTCATTTCTGCCTTTGCAGCATATATCGGTACGTTGGAATCGAATCAAGTTTTTGCCAAATCTCGCAATTCAACTGTTTCTCTCTTCTTTTTTTTCCAATTTTTTTTCTTACATTTCACATGATTATTCGTAAATTTTTGCCCCAACATTTAATCCGTAGAATCATCAATAGCATGATCCGAATTTGCCATTGCTACCCCTAGTGTTACTCAATAGCTTCATAGAAGGAGGCATCACCTATTATTATGGCCACCGACGCAGTGGTTTGGGACACTGAACTGTGCTGTCTTGGTCTCGCGGGAGGTCTCTGTTACAGTCACCAACATTGATTTTCAACTAATGGGGCTTTTGAAGATGCATTGCCAATTAATTACTCACGCGAATATGTATTCCCTTTCTTTGCAGGAAGGATGTGAAAGACTAAAGCCTGATAACACTAGTAAGATGGGTTTTAGTTTTACCTCGACACTGGTAGGAATGGTGGGAAACTTTATCACAAAATGAGATACAGTAGATAAACAATAAATGCCACAAACCAGATAAATAGGGAGCAGAGAACAATTTGTCAGCCCTCAATATCACCACCGCGCCGGGAAAAAAAAGTATCAAAGGTCTCTTCGGCTAGGAAAAGATAGAAAGGAACTAGGAAGGAAGAAGGAATCCCAAGAAAGTCAAGGTAACATGCAAATCAACAGGGTAATAATAATAATGTGCACAATATTACATTCCAACCTGCAGTTCAACAGCAAATACATAATAGTCATACAATGTACATAATATTACATGGATTACAGGAACAACCTTGCGAACAATAATGAAACAAAATGGTTAGCAGTTGCTTTTAGACCCTTTGCAATGAGCCAAGGAAGAAACAACATAGGTGTACATGTAGAAGATATTACAACAACGGATCTCATCTTCGAATAAACAGTCTGTTACTGTCTGGCTTTCCAAAGTCTGTCTAATATGGACCATGAGACTCAAATTCTTACTTGCAATGTTTGAATAACTGTCAACAGAAAGCTGTATACTGTCAGATAAATTATTATCTGTATTCAGGGAAAAGCATTTCTCTGTACATTTACTGAATGGTACAGCAAGAGGCAAACCAATGTCTTTTGGCCATTTATTTCTCGAAGCAAAGAAGAAAATACTTAGGACAGGTGATTTCACATAAACTAAAAGTCAACAACTTTGAATTGGCAAAGAAAAATTATATTAGCAACAAAATGTGATAATGAAAATCAAAGTATGAGAGTATACCTTGGTCTATTCTAAGATCACTCCAACTCAGATGCCTCATCTGAATCAGATAATGGCAAGAGGGTGCAAATCCCAAGCACATGGCCATTGAGGCACACGAAGTACTCAATGCAATCGTCATAAGAACCTAACCTGCAGCTAGCACTCTGTGGTATCATCTTTGCTTGCAGCATGCTCCACAACTTTGCCTTACAATAGGGGCAAACCTCTGTTGGATGTAACTGAGCCCCCTTCCTAATCAGCAACTTTCTCACCTTTGATGTAGAAAAAGACTTAAAAACTCCCCGGAAGAATCCTACATCCCCTTCTTCCCCTTGATCGAGATGTTCGCAAGGGTCAGACACATACAAAACATCTGTTCTGCATTGAGGTAAAAGAAAGCTTTTCCCTGATGTCCTAGAGAACCGGGTTCTGTAGACAAAGTGTCCAGGAATAGGAATGCTATTAAACAAGCCACCCTTGCTACATCCTGAACAGTAAATAAGCAGCTTCCCAAGCGCCCTCCAGTTCCCATCAACACTATGACTCCCACTAGATTGCAGATCAACCATCATCTTTGGAGCTCTAGTCTTGCAAAACTCCTTCCAAAGTATTCGTTTAGCAAGATCATCAAACCATTTGCAAGCACAAGAAAGAGCTGCAATCAACTTAGGATTCCAGTTCAAATGCTCAAAAAGTAGAAATATCACTTCCTCGGTAAGATGCCCTTTTGTGCACATACAGCTAGCTGAGTGTATGCAACGATACTGCTTTGTGATAATCATTGTCTCCACCTAGTAAAAGAACAGATCCAGTGATAAATATCATTCTCGTACGATCTGAGAAGCGTTAACAGTTAACCAGAAAGTTAATAGCGTCGACAATTGATAGGCAAAATTTTCAATTAGACATGTTTAAATGTCATATTCTAGGTTCCATATTGGAAGAACTTAGAGATGAACTACACATAGATGTCAGAATACGAAGAAAAAAAAAAATAGCAGAAAGAGGTTAAAATGGCCACACTCAACACCATAGAAGCAAAAAAACTTGCTATACCTGGTAGCACAACATCTTCATTATCCTCATAAGATTCAATCGATTAAAAACTAAGATTGTAACTCTTAGTTTCCATGCAAGTGCCAAATATTATATTATATTCACCAAACTTAATCAGAAACACAAAGGAAAATCTACATGCTGGAAAACTTCTCTTGAAAATAATTACCACCAAAATAACAAGGACAGACATTAAAAATCTGAACCGTTAATTAGTTTCTTATTACATTTTTCTATGTTCTCAAGTTTCTAAACTGCTATACATCTAGAGTTATGTCTAACATATAAGATAATGCCCACCCTCAGTAACAGCACTAAGATCTGTGGTGTAGGCACTTAAAGGAAGCTTCAGAGACAAGGAACAAAGTCGAGCTTCTGATTAAAAACCAATGAGTTCTTAGTGATACTTGAGATTGAGTTCAACCTTTAACTCATGAATTTTAACAGTGACTGTTTGAAAGTTGTTCAAGGATCATTTTTTGTCGAAAAATAGTACCATATATGTTGAGATTTTGTTGTACTTCTTTGCAGTTACAAACTTTCACCAACCACGTCAGAACTCAATCAACTTGATCTTCAAAAAAGAGTTACCTCACTTATTGAAGTTGGATGAGTTCTTAAAGAGATACAGAAAGTATAAGTTCTAGATAAACATGTCCCGAACCATTTGGGGTTGACAATATAAACCCTTTTCTGAGATTATGAAGTAATCATGGATCATAATATAGAACAATTTTTCTGCCCCAAGGCACTCAACATCAAAATTTAATCATTTTGACACTATTTAAACCAACCCCTTGAAATAGACAGTAATTGCATACAAGCATGGAAAAGATCATTAAGCTTCTCTTCCACAAGTCTCAACAGATGAATCGCTCCATTCTGGCATTG
This sequence comes from Ilex aquifolium, assembly GCA_951799425.1. Lineage (NCBI taxonomy): Eukaryota > Viridiplantae > Streptophyta > Magnoliopsida > Aquifoliales > Aquifoliaceae > Ilex > Ilex aquifolium. Next base: position 3,054,107 of record OX637398.1, on the reverse strand, counting down.
ATGTTAAACAAAAATAATAGCTCACAAAACCCTACTCCAAATCAAAACCAAGCCAAAACCCATTTCAACCTCTAACAATCACCACACTCGGCATTGATATAGAACTAGCAAATAACTCAAAAGTAACTCAAAATCCAAATCAAAACCAGCCATGGCCTGCTCAACAGTAGAGTCAACAAAGCATGGGCTTTAAGCCCTACATATTAAAAAGACCCCAAATTTTAGAGTTTTTTTTTTGAAGATGAGATATAGATCAAAGATTAAAACCCATTATAATTTAGCTTAACCCAAAAAACTCCTGAAACTCTCATCATATGATTTCAATTTCAGAAAAACAAAAGAAATTAAGACTCACACACAGACTGTCACACAGAGAGTCAGAGAGGATAGGGGAGAGAGAGAGAGAGAGAGAACCTGGGATGCTTGTGGCTACGAAGAGGAGGCGGCGAGAGAGGCGAGAGTCTCTGAGACTCGAAGAGGAGGAGGAGGAGGAGGAGCTAGGGATGGATCGACTGAGAGAAGCAGAAAGATGCCATAGTCTCTCAGACTCGCAGAGGAGGAGGGGGCTAGGGATTTTAGCGTTTTTGTGCACACATTAACACATTTTTTTTAAAATGTTAAAAAAAAAATACATGCGTGTCAGATAAGAATATAAAAATTTTATAGTTATTGTATATTTATATCCGACTGTTTGTGAAATACCAAAAATCTTTAGCCGATTTTTTATGGAAGCTGATCAATTGGGTCGAATAGGGTCTTAATTGGTTGGGTAGGGGAAATTTTAGACTTCCTACTTGAAAGATTAAACCAATAAAATAAAATTTAAAATTTAAGTCCAAAAATATAGTTCACCTCACACATATATATTTTAAAGGATAAAAAAAAGGTTAATACTTCGACAAAAAAAAAAATATAATAAACATCTCTCCCTTCCACAAATAAAAATAAATCAAACACAATTTCTATTTCTCTCAAACTCGATTTTGTTTTCATTTAAACATAAAAACACCAACTAATGAAATTGTTCATTCTCATGAAGGATCCACAATAAAAAGTAATTAATATCAAAAAAAAAATTAATAAAATTGTTATCAGGGGAAATTAAACATAATAAAACAATAGGTGAACGTTGCATATATAAACAAGTTAATGATCATTAATTTTTTTTTTTTAAAAGTAAAATAATTCAATAACAAGATAATAAATAATTATGAATGTATACTGATAATCGATCATGTAATACCAAATTTTTATGAACAACATACAAAACAAATAAAAATAATAATGAAACAATAGATTGTATTCCAAAAAAGTGAGGGTCAAGCACAAGGTGAGAGACAAACAAATATGTGGATCTGTTTGTTAAAAAATGTATACTTAGTCATGATAATTTATATATATTTGCAATTCCTATGAATTCTATTATTGAACAGTTGCACGCAGATAACATGGGTATGAAATAACACAAATGTAATATTTAGTATGTCTAAATCTATACTACTTTAAAATGTCAACAAAAATAAAAAAAAATTGATTGACTATCATACCATTGATAAAACAACTAATGCCAACACTATCTTTTGTAAGTTATTATAAAATTATTAATATGATTTTTTATGGTGAAGGTTATACAAACTTTTGACCTTCAATTTACATTTTTTTAATAAATGCTTCATCTCTTGAATTGGCCACTTAGAAACAAGAATGTTAATCATATCTTTTGATTCTATTTGAGCTTACAACCTAAAGAAAGCACGTCATAATGTGACTTTGCACTAATTGCATTAAACTATTGTCTTTTCGTCTTTCATCATAATTAATTAGATGTACAATTGCAATTCTCTCTACTATTCACGGTGCATGAAATTGTCTCACACATGAACACGATGACTCAACTCCTACACTTCTTCTTTCATGATTACTTGATTCAGGTAAGTTTTTCTATTTTTCTTGATTTCAACCTTTACTCCACTTGGATTTTGTCATTCTTAGTGCTCAATGTTTCTTTGATTCAATCATATGCTTTGTCCTTTCTTCTGGCTTTCTTAGTTTTAATGTATTGGGTTTATTGTCATTTTTAAACTCGTAAGCATTAGGTATTCTTGCTTGTTCTGGTTTCTCAAAACTTATTTTTTTTTGTTTCAAAGTTTCAAATGGCCTTGATCATATGTCTGCATTTTCATTTTTTCTAATTTTGGTATTTTATGAGTATATTGATTTCTTGTTCAAGGCGTTGCAAATAACCATTTTTGGACATGTATTTTCTGGTATTGATATGGGTAATGGATTATTGCCTATGTTATTCATTTGGTGGATTATAGGTCTTTCAGTTGGATTCTGTCAAAAGGATACATATACAGGTTCTTTTTTTTTTTTTTTTTCTCTGCTCCTTATTTTATGGATTAACTTTGTCCTCTTGATTTCTAACTTTTTTTAGTGCTCTGGCATTTGAAGCAGGATTTAGGTGCTAAGAGGCTTGGATTTCTTTGACATAGATTATATGGCAGATATCTTGTTGTGTTGGATATTGTGAACCATACATCTTCGAATTGTTGGGTTTGTTACTTCAGTCCTCAGTTTTAGTGGATTATCTTTATGTTAACTGCACTTTATAATTTTGATATTGGTATTTTTTTCCTCTTGAATTTGCATATCATCATATTTTTTTTTATCTATTGGTTAATTAATTCTATAATGTATATTTCGTTTTCAAAATTATTACGCTTCGATTCTTTAAAGCCACTCAACCGAGCCGTAAGACATTGAAAGACTATAAAGTTCGTTGATATCCATGTTAAATGTAGGCAAGCTCATTAGAGTTGTCTAAAATATTTCAAAAAAAATATACTCTCTAACATAGAGTATTATTAGAGATACTCTTACTCCAAGAGTCTTGGGGCTATTCGTCTTGCGTGAAATACCAGATCTACCGCTACAATGATGACTTCGATACGTCAAAGCATAAAATGGTCCTAATTCTACTACAAGACTACTACTGTCAAGTACCAAATTCTACTTCTAATAGAATTGTTCTAACAGGTTCAGAATCCATGAGGGTATATAAATATTCTAAAAATTTCTAGAATTATTCAATCAACTAATGATAATAATAAAATAAGTAAGTAAACAATGTGGGATGGTTTATTGATACTTCAAGAGGGTCCTTATAATCACTCCCAGTCAAAAACTCCATGCATGCACACACATTCCATATTGGTGTTCCATGCACACCTAAAAGATGCAATTTTCACCCATGTACACTATTAACGCACAACCAATGCAACACTCACTTTTTCTTTTTTTTTGGGCACCACACCCTTTATATACACCAACCCACATTAAAATTCTTATATCACACTTTATTTCAGGAAAGTTATTGCCATAGACATCAATGATATGACTTATTAGAAAATAGAAAAATATATGAAGAAAACAACTTTAATAATAATTGAATTTCAAATATACATGAGCATCTGGATGAGGATAGATGAGCAGTGACACAAAAAAAAAACATTGAAAAATTTATAGTCATTGTTGTCAACCATAAGTGCAATTTTTTTTTGGGGAAAAACTGTCAATATAAACATTTGAATAATTGCTCGGAAAAAATAGTTTTCGGAAGGATAAGACTATTTTTGAAAGGGAAAAGCATTAGGAATTGTTTTACGTTATTAAAATTTCTAAAGTATTTCAATTTTAATTTAATTAAATTGTTTCAGTTTCCATTTTCATTATGAAAATCATCATTGTTATAGACCATACATTATAAATTGGTAAAGTAATCTGAGGGTTTATTTTTAACGAACTATTAATATTTTGAACTAGGTAATTTATAAAGCAAATACATTATCACAAACTTACAACCAAAGCATTAATTTGGCCAATGCACACTTATGCCCTAATAATTTCTTTTCAGACTTTTTCCAATATGTTAGTTGTAGTCTTTGATCATATGTTTTTTAACTACACACTTATGATTGTTTTGTTTTCTAAACTTCAGAAGATATATATTATCAATCTTATTAGGATATGAGATTTTTCAAACAGATATTTTGTGTATTCTGCATAGTAATTATCATAGAAGTTGGACGCTCTTGACTACCAATTAATACACCTCACAATAGAGTTTTTTTTTTGAACAAGGGGAACCACAATAGAGTTGATACATTAGGTAATCTTAACAATTATGGATAAACAATCTTTGTCCATCCACACAATTGTATTGATGTGTCTTGTGTTTCCAAATTATAAGTAAAAACAAGTAACCTTCCTTGTCAAAGTAATTAGGAGTGCTATGTTTTTTTTCTTGTACAGTTTCACGTTCTTATTGAATTTGTTTAATCGTTGGCACTTTCATATTTATATGAGGATTAATACTTGGACTATTTCAATATTTGATTTCTCTGTATTGCATATTGTGTCATCTTAAATTAACTTATTTTTTCTAAAATATTTCACGTGCAACAACTAGTTATTAAAAAAGGAAAATTATGTGACAACACATTATGACATTTCCATCAAGCATGATTAACATTAATATTATTATTGAGATATATACCATCAAATTTCTGCTAATAAATTTTTGTTGAGATTTTAATGAGATTATTAATATTATTGGGACATAACGTAATAATGGGTTGTTGTGACTGTGACCATTAAAAAGAGAGTGATTGTTATTTATTTTCTTGAGTGAGCATCAAGTGATTATTTATCTTGTATCGAAAAGAAGTTAGTAAGAGCATCTTCGATCCTTATTTTTTTTTAACCGTAAATTTAAGTTTCGGCAAAAAATTCTTAAAAAATTTCTCTAATATTAGACCCATACTCTTATCAAATCAAATTGGTCAACCATTTCATTCTATCGCAATAAATCATGTTTAGACCAAGGTTTGGGTTGGGTAAGTTGTGTGGGCCCATTAATCTAATCCTAATATCATATTTGGATAAATGATTAATGTGTGGTATTAGTTGAAGAAGATAAAATCATCCTACATCAATTCATAAATCTTTAGTTTATTAGGACACTCTTATCATTTTGAATATTATTATCAATCACATCTCATTTATATACCAACTATTATATAATATTGCTTTATATCAAGTACGGGATACTAAATGTCACTTAAGCAAGGAGCTCATTCTAAAATATCTTTAGTATCGGGACTTATACTTTATTCAAGCTCCGTATTAAATCACAATTGAACTAATTTAGGTCAATCATATTCTTTACTAACACAAACAAACGTACTTTAAGATTGTAATACTCAATAAATTTAGAACACGTGTCTACACCGTAACATGATAAGTAATAAAAATTATCAATTTAAATGGAAGTGGGACTCAACTATATAGAGGGATTAACGAAGAATATTAGATAAAACAATATCTAACATGGCCAATTACTTTAATAAATAAGAAAGAAGAACAAGTAGAAATGACAACATTAGAACTAGTAAATAAAAGAGAAATAGAAGAAGAACGAGAAGAAGAAAAAGAACAAAAAGAACGAGAGTGGGAAATAAGAATAGGATCCTATAAAAGAAGAGATAATGCATTAGAAAAGAAATGGACTGACCATTTTCAGTGCAAAGCAATAATTATTGCGAAAGAAAAACATGCAGCAGGAGGGTTCCACTTCCATGTAGGGATCAAATGTGAAAATGCATCAAAAAACAATACAACCAAAAGGATAAGGGCAATTTTTGAAGGGACTGATGTAGATAACGGTGCCAGAGGCCCCCAGGCCCGACCCCCCTCCTCCAAGTGCGACACCCTAGGTGCAACACTGCAACAGCGCGAAACACATCCCCATCACATTGAAAGTAATAAAATAGACTCTTCATCAAGGGTGAACAAGAGTAAAACCACAGAAGTCTGGGGGTAACCTCGGCGATACTTGCATGCCCCACTGCGGAAGTGGTATCCTCAACCTATTGGACACCGTTGTTCGACTGGCCCTGTGGATTAAGAGGAGGGGTTCCCACCTAGAGACAAGACATTCCTCAAGGGAGAACTGAGCAACTAGGGCAGATAAGCATGATTGACAACCTAGGCTTAGGGGGCAGGGTCTCGAAGGTTTAGTCCACCTGAGCAGGTCTCCTATTGTATGGCTCGCTGCCCTGCTTGACTAAGATCTGAAGGGACTTCTAAAGTAACTGGAGTTATTTGTCCGGATCAACATATGGAATAATGAGACATGTGGATAGGTGGCTGAAAGACCAGACACCTTGACGAAGGTCTCGAGGAAGGGGTTTCGAGAGAGAATGGAGGATCCCGGGTAGGAGCGTGATGGGGGCATCGTGTATATGGCCTTGTCAAGGTCATGGTCCTGCTATGACCAGTCGCGATCATCAATCTTAGGAACCCTATTTTGCCTCGGTTATCATACTCCTCCTAGGGGGCCGAGTCCAGGCTATGTCTGGGGACACATCATATTAATGTTAGGACACGTGACTCGCGATTAGCAGGCCACTGGTATCGTTGCAATTGAGGCAATTATGAGTTGACACAAGTATTAGAGGGTCGCAACAGGCAACCCGACTTGTCCGAATACTATGCTATATATACCCTCATTACTCGCCCACTGTGGGGACAAGAGATTTTTTATGACCTAGCTGGTGAGAGCATTTTATTCCACATGACCTTTGCTCAACTAGTTGGTCCATTTGTTAATAAGTTGCTCGAGTTCCTTCCATCTCATCCACTTATCCTCTTTTATTATTCTCTTAGCATAGACACGTGTGCCAACCTCTTTTAACTCCCAATTAAAAAAGTTATGACATTTAAGAGGATGAACTTAATGAAAGGAAGTTCCAAGTAGGTTCAAGAGAAAACGTAAGCCTTAGTGGAACCTCTATAAATTGTGATATTCTCTCTCTCTCTCTTGTTCGTTTATTGCTTCTGTTTCATTGTTAAGGCATTTTATCTAGATCTTTTTACCAACAGAAATTGTGATAAAAAGTTAAATTAGACCCTCCTCCTTAGATTTCATTTGGGCCGACGAAGGGCATATACATAAACTGACCCAACTGGTATCGAAAGCATGAACTTAGATTGAACCATGATTGTAGTTTGCTCATTTTTCTCAAGCCGTCCTCACTTACAAGAAAAGTTAGTATCACAACGAATTTCATGGTACTTGAGATGGAAAAGAAATGCAATGACAAGTACAGAAGCCATGAGATTTAGAATGCCTACAGCTAGTAACTGGGAATAACTGGCCATTAGATTTGATCTTGTATCCATGAATGAGCCTCTGCTTGAACTTCATCCTTATACTGGTACACCTCCACCCAGTAGGTGGGGATAATAAGTCACCTAGAGATAAACAATCTCGGACCATTTCAACTTAATCCCACACCCACAAAATTGTTCATTTGTGAATCTACAGTTCCCAGATCATAAGGTACGTTTTTTTTTGTTTTCCGGGTGCTGTAATTTGGCAAGTATTTGTTGTAAGAAGAAAGGTGGCGGAAAGCCCGAAGACACTGTATCGAAGGAAATATAGCAGCATGTAAATGGAACATTAGTAAAAGCTGGGATACTGAGGCGTGTACAGATCAAGGTTTGTCCATCTAATTCTTTCCATTTTAAGATGTGGCTCACGGTGGATAGACAAATGGGCGCACAAACTACCCCAATCGTTATCATCAATGGGATCAGGGGCACTTCCAACAAGAGATATATATGAAGAGTTAGTGTTGGACTAGCATCGTTGCTCATTCCAGACAACCCCATCGAATATACTCTTAAGAATCTAATTTGGTCAATACTATATTTTCTATTCAGGAAACTAGTTTTGAAACCCCAAAATGAGGGGGAAAAAAAATAGCAAAAGCCCAATCTAAAATTAGAAATTATGTCAGAAATGAGCCGAGCAATCTTCAACAGGCCAAGCCAAAAAAGAAAGAGAAAAGGAAAAACAAGACGATACATCAATTCAGAAATACAATGAATCCCACAAAAAAAAAAAAGAGGAAGACAAGATAACTCAACCATTTAAAAGGTGTAGCCTTCTCTTCTTTCCCCTCCCCAAAGTTGATAACGTCCCAAGTATAACAGTTTCTTCATGATACAAATCAATCACATTAATCCAGAATAGACCAAAGAAGAAAGAAGCAACATACCCTCCAAGAAATGAGTATAAAGTAGATCAGGAGAAGCAGCACGAGTCCCAGGCTCAATATGGTTATCCAAGCTTTCTAACTTCAACCGAAGCAATCCACTTGTACATGCTTGCAATCCACAACCTTGCATGTTTCACTCCAATGACAAGCTTTCATTATTTTTTCACAATGTCTTTACAAAAATCCGAACATAGTGAAGGAACTAAACTTTATTTGCCAGTTAATCGACAGTGGGAGTGGAAGGTTTACTCTCTTGGAGGGAAATCACTGTTTCGAAGGCACCCACCAAGGCCTTAACCTTACTTTTTCTGCTCTCAACGAGCTTGCTTGCTGTTTCTTCAATCACGTTATTGAATAAACCCTGAGCATCTTTCCTCCCCGCTACATCTTGATGCCTCAAAGTAACTTGTTCAGAACTCGATTTAGTACCATCTGTGCCATCATCGACTCTCTTCTTAAAGCGTCTCTTTCTTGGTTCACCGTTGCTATCTTGGTTTTCCACCAACAGGCGTCCCCGTCTAAATCTGAGCCTCCTAGGACCGTTATTTTCAGATTGCAGGTCTACCACCTTCCCCCTCCTGAACCTTAACTTCACTGGTGCGGAATCATTATCTTCAGAAAGAACCTCTCCACTCTTTCTAAGAACCACCACCTGATTTCCTTCTAAAATTTCTACTTCGTCCATGCTTACACTTTCATCGTTTTCAGAGACGAGGTCATCTGCTTCACTATCAGAGTATTCAGACTCCTTTTGATCTTCTTCATCATGAGATGACAAAGATGGAGAGTTTGGGTGGGAAGAAGACTTAGACGATGGAAATGATGGAGGAGGAGAGGCAGAAGGAGAAGGACATAAAGGAATGATAACCTCATCTTCAATTCCTCCCAAAAATTTATTCTCGCTTGCTACCTCAGTGACGTGCAAGGTTTTCTCCAGGACCTTGTCATTGTTGGATTGCTTTGGTTTGGAATTTCGAATTCTGTTCTGATCCTTCAGAGGAGACACTAGAGCCATGCTTCTTTGTTTTCTCGCATTTAAGCTTACAACTCCATTGACAGGAGGTCTGGGAGATAGTGAACCAATCGGAGGGGCCAATACTGAAACTTTAGCTGTTCCCATCTTTTTGCCAATCTTGGTGTCACTTTTTTTCCTGCCATTTGGACCTGAAGAGTTTAGATGAGAAGATGGCGTCGTCACAGATTTAATAGTAGCACGCTTGGCAGACAAGTTATTAGCTTTCTTCTCATTTTCTGCCATCTTCTCATTTGATGAATCGTGTTTTAAAGAAACATCATTTTTCTTGGAAGGCAGCAAAATTTTCTGCTTGACAATTTCAGGGGAATCTGGCGAATGTGTTTTAAAACCAGGGGAAGGCTTGAGCTTGACCACTATTGTCTTCTTTTTCTCTGCTGGAGGATTCTGCTCATCAGATCGAGGTGTGACTATTCTTTTTGGTATGGGACGCCTTGCCTTCACTTCAAATGCATGTTCTCTGCCATATTTACAGAAATCGTGACACGAACCAGTGGAAGCTCTAAGATAATGAGGGACAATATTTTGCCCTCCGTTTAGAGAATTTGGTTTTCCTGCAGAGTTTCTTTTCTCTCCATCATGGCATGAACCAATTGAAGCTCTGTGATAATGAGGAAGAATTTTCTGTCTACCAGTTGGATAACTTGGTTTTTCTAAGTTTCCTCTCAAACTACTTCTCTCAGGGGTAGTTTTCTCGGGGGTCACAAGTGAATTTATATTCTCCTCAGCCATTAAACGGGAAGAAGGAAGATGCAACGAGGTTGAATTCACAACCCTGAAAACCAAACCAAATTCTTTGAATTACTAAATCTGATACATTAAGAGCATAAAAGGGAGCAAAACTTCCCAAGATCTAGTACAGTATACTTAAATTAACATTGAACGCAAGCAAAAAGTAATACTATGAGGATCCTCAGATTGAAAGCAAAGGGAAAAGGAGCTATCAATCATTATTCTATTCTTATTCTTTTTCTACAATCTGCATCCTTCAGCAAAAGGCGACCAATTAGCTTAAACAACTAAATAGAATCATTAAATATCAAGAACAAAAATGAAATTTATATATCCCCTGAATATTGATAAAAAGTAAAACACCGCAATTGTTATCCTCAATAGAAAACTGATGTAAGATAAAAAAATCTAGCATCAATAACATAAGTACACAATCAATGTTTAAATGAAGTGACAGAGAGGGGACAAGGCATTAGACCTGAATTGTTCTAGAAAAGAAAACAAGTTGATTAAACTAAATCCCCACAAGCAAGTGATCATAGTTTCTCGTCTGGTTAGTCTGTACCAATAGTTTCACACCATGTAACAGAAGTTCCTTAGCCTCTAAGGCTCTAATCGAACACACAATATTGATAAGCACCCATATCGTCCCATAGCCATGAATCAATCAACCCCAATTCACATATGTAAAAACATTTAATCACCAGGTTGAATCAAAACCTCGCAAAAACCCATATTAAATCATACCTTTTTTGTTTCCTTTCCGTAAATTCCCAGCCACCAGCAAGTGACGAGCAATCAACCCTTTTCGATACCACCAGAACAAACAATGCGAATCAGTCAAAAACCGAAAAAGGATAGAAAGAGGTTTTAGAGGGAGAAAACATGAAGGACGATGAATTTTAAAAGAGCTATCAATCAGAACGATCATCAAGATCCAATTTTTGAACAAACCCATTTACCAAAACAGGAAAAAGAGAAGAACCCATGTTGTAATAGTGAATAAAAACAGCTTCTTATATGGCGTATTTAATGCAACGAAAGAGGAAACTGAAGAAAACGCGTACTTTAGGCTTCTGTGTTCTCTCTCTCAGCTTAACCACAAAGCAAAGGAAAAGCTACAGAGAACGAGGACGAACCCCACCATTTTAATCTTTCTTTTTTGCTTCAGAGATCGTGCAAGCAACGCCTCCAAGCCTTTTGCTGTTTTATGGGGTTTCTATGGGGCTTTTCGCATGGGATTGCGCGTTTGTTACAAAATCTGTGAGAGAGAGAGAGGGCGAGGGGTGGAAGAAAGGGTCTTTTCGCACCTTTATATCTTTGTCATTTTCGTATTCCACCCTCAATTTATTAAAATATAATTATTCTATTATTTTTTATTATTTCAAAAATTAATCCATTGATACTAACAAAAAATTTATATTATAATACTTTTAATACATTAAAAATTTAATATAAAAAATTTAATTTTTAAAAGTATAAATTAAGAATTTTAAAAAATTTAAGTTATAAACTAAATTTCGTTCAAGAAGAATTTTAAAATCTTTAAGATATAAAATAAATTTTGCAGCTAGGGGCCCACACGACTTATTCTCGTCAATTAATCTGTAATACATCGCTGTAAGTTAGGCTCTGTTTGTTTATCAAGTTAGACGTTAGAAGTAGGTGTTGGTCCGTCCAACATGTAGAAACTCTGCCACTTTACAAGTTCTGCTATGTTTGGTTTGGCCAAATATATTAATGGAAAAGGTTGGTTATGGTTGCTTTTGTAATTCTTAGGGAAACATAAACTTTGAACCCATGAATTATAATCATGCTCTCGTATTATCCTTTTTATTATTATATTTTTTATATTATTTCTCAACTAATTCAATACGTTTTACATTATTCAAATCCATATGACTTTTATATTTTGGACGGACCATGTCATCTACCATTACATTTCGACAAAGCAAAACAAAAATTACATAATTTCGAGATTAAGTATGAAATAAAGTAAAACAGAATCACAATATTTGAGAGTAACATAACGTAACTTTGTGTTCAATTTGTAATGGAAGCTTATTATTATGCCGATAAAATTAATATTATTTTTGGAGGAACAAACAATCAAGCTCTAATTTGCCATATTTTTCACATAATTGTTTCACATTTCCTAGATTAACTAATAATATTACATGAATTAACGAATATTAATAAAAATTTAAGATAGTATCTACCAAAACTATCACTACTTGTACTAATTACCAATCATATCTCATAAATCAGCTAAAAATACGATTTTTCTGTTCATGGAGTTGGAGAGAAGCTTTTCCTATCCTTGGTTAAGAAAACTAGTTCACTTTGGCATGGAGGAATGAAATGAGATTGACATTAGGTGGAGACACATCCTATCCTGAATCTGTTTTTGGACATGTTTATGGGTTCAGCATAAAAGAGAAAACGCCTCGGATTCCTTTTCTCTGTGTCTCCACTACAAGCTCTTCCTCCACGCTTCCCTTCTCTAGAGTACTTTTGTGCTGTGCTGGGCCATAAGGACATTGACCTCTCTCTCTCTCTCTCTCTCTGACACACACACACACACACACATGTTGGTAGCTGAGATTGGTAAAGGAGGGTGACCCTCCAACCGACCATAAGTTTTTATCACCTGTAGCAAAGATTATAGCATTGTCCCAAGTATAATTGGATCTTCTTTTTTAAAATGTGCAATGAGAATGAGATCATCAAAAGGTAAGTCTTACCTGATTAGTGCAGCACAACCTTTATTTATTAGGGAAGCAGAGAGTAGAGGGCTGGTTGAAAACTTTTAACAAAATGGGCCAGAAAAATATAGCTAGCCTAAACCCCACTATTCCATTAACTATCTTGCCACAGAAATCAAACCCGTTGAGTTTGAGAATGGAGGACAGCAATGTAGTATGGGACCATCACATATATCAGTTTGCAATGTAAAAGAGAGAACTATACTTTGCATCTCTTTCTTGAGGTCAAAAAAGAGAGAGAGAGAGAGAGAGAGAAAGAAAAGTAAAAAGAAAACCAAAAGAAGCTTGTGAAATAGCATCTGTAATGATATCAAGCACGCTCCGTGTGCCGCCTTGTCCTTTCCAATTTTGACAAGTAAAATTTGACAGGGAACTTGAAGTAGCATCATCTTTTCCGTCCAGATACAGTCTTCTTCACTGCTCCAACTGATACTAAGAACTGGTCAAGGGATGATAGGGTCTTCATATCATCTGGAGGGAAGTAACTGGCCGCCTTTCCCAAGAGGGATGTGAAAAGAAAGGAGAGTGAAGGCCGAGTAACATAGCGCTCTCCCAAGAGATCGTCAAGAAATGCAAATGCTGCTAAAAAATCTGACCTGCCTGCATTTATTGGCGCAGCAAAATGGGCAGGGATTATTCTCCTGAACCTCCAGTCCCTTGCAATGCTATCAATCCAATCCCTAACCTGAACTTTAAAGAAAAATGCAAGAGGGTCAATTTTTGAATTATCTTGACAGAGTCATCCTAAAGTTAGTTTAGTCACTATAAACTCGTGTTTCCATTCGACAAAAGCACCAAGGGAAGTTGGAAACCAGATAGGATTTGAATTGTTTGAAGGACATGCTTCGTTCTTTGTATTTCACTATGCAAAACATGCAAGGGTTTGAATTTCACTATGCAAAACATGCAACATCAAACACAATGGGAACTAGAGATTCAAGCAAAGAAACAACAGTATGTGTGATAATATTACATGGTGCTAAAAGATGAAATGTAGCTGCCACTCTAGACCGAGTAAGAGGTGTGCTTTATTGGTACACAAGCAAGAGGTATGCTTGCCAACAAGGCTGTCAGGACCACGCATGATTACTAATTGAGCCAAGGAGTAAAAGTCTGTATTAGGCTGGATTACTTGCCTTTTCAGGAACTTTGCTAAAGACTAATGTTTTAACAATGGGTGAAACAATCAGCTTCTGTGACATTTGAGCAAAGCTGGCATTGGGCTCCAACAGATTTGATGGACCAAGAAACAGAATTTGGAGAACCATTCTTTCCCATCCTGCACCACAAAACTAGTCTGTTCAATATACAAGTATTGTAGTACACATTTGCCCTCATGTTGCATCAGCATCTTTGATACTACCTAGCATATTACAGGCTGGTAGAGCACCAACCTTTTTGACGGTTCTTGCTGTTGTCAACAACTGGTTCGTTGGGGACTTCCTTTCCCTTACTAAGAAGTTTGACAGCTAACCCATTCTTTGCAGATGCTAACAAGGAGTCCTTGCTAATACACTCAGGTGGCTGCCTTGGGACAAAAATGACAGCATCCGTCACCAGTAGCGTCCTTGAACGCTTATGATAGAATGCCACCTCCACGTAAGGCCCAATTCCTGGATCAACTCATGCATATATTTCAAACTAAGAATCACATGTAGGCTTGAAATATGAAGCAACGGAATCAACTGAGAAACATATATAACAAAGTTTGGAGATAGTGTAGTTTATGTTACCAACTTCGGGTGAGCTTAGAACTTTTTGTTCAATCTCATCAGCCCATGGGGTTGACACATCCTCATCTTTTAATGTTTTGGCACGAAAGACCCCAAAAAACTCAAGCGGCAAATTCAAAGGCCAACTCCATTGCCTTGGTGCAACCCATACTTGAGCCCGAGGGAACTTTCTGGAAAATGGGCCAACAAATATTTTATGCTCATAAGCAAATGTGGGCAAAACAATGTACTCTACTGGAGCTCCCAATTCCTTCACAAGCTGCCAAGAGTTAAGAGATCGCTCGTAAACACAAAATTTTATGTCCAAATGAGAGTGAAGATATGCAGAGTTAGAAAGAGATGGACTGAAATAATGTCAAGCAAGCCCTAACAATGAAGGTTCGACATAGCAATCCATGTAAACAGAGAGGCAAATTTCCACTTGGGCAAATCCAACTTATTTCTTCCAATCAATAGATCTTGGTATATTTAATGCCATTATCTCCATCAAACACAACGGATGCTTGAAAAGCCCCTGATAAAAACTGGAAGATTTTATGAACACTTGAAAAGAGCTTCTTTTTAGGAAGCATAATTAAATATGATCACATAGGCTTATGGGAATTAGCAAAAAAAAAAAAAATTACAGTTACGTGAAACAAATATACCAGTGTAAAAGGCTATGAGAGACAAAAGGGAATATGCTAGTTTGTCAGACTCCAAAATAATAAAGTTGGAAAGCATTATCAGAACCTGAATGCACTCCATGGTTGGAGCAATGGGTGCATGAACCCATAGTCCACCGGATTTGAGCTTGATGACTGTCATTCGAATGTTTGTGGAGACACTGCTAAAGCCCAATGCTTGTTCTTGTTCAAACAGCCATATGCAGTCTTTCACAGCCTGAGATTAGGTGTTAAAGAAAAAGTTAAATGTGCAAAAACAATTCTCTACAACGTCCAACTTGAATTTTTTTTTTTCTCAAAGAAACAAGAACTGCTCTGCTCCTATGAAACAAAATTTTCAATGCTTGATAACTTGTCAATCTACTACTACTACTTGAGGACACAAACATATATAGAAAAGCTGAATATAACATTTTGTTGACATCCATTTCCCTTTGGATTGCAAACCATCAACAATCACCAAGGTTAACATAGAAACAGACTGATAGATGGAGGGTCTGACTTTCTTATCACCCCCGTCCACCCCCTTTTGTTAGGCTGTGAGAATATGAAATTTATAGGTCCTGTTAGATTAACAAAAAATACGTTTGTCTCAAGATAACCCTTAATCACAAGAGATAAAAATTTTATCACCAGAACAAATAGTTTCTTTTCTTTGTATACCTAATTGCACAAAGGGAGATAGTAGCAACCTAATGTTATCATCAAAACTAAAGTTTGAAGAGCCTCTATGTAAGAGGGTAAAGCAACTACAGTACTGCATCATCAAGAACCAAGCAGCCATACCACAATGGACTTATAAGACAAGCATCAATGCAATTATGTACCAATAAACAGAAACTAGTCTCACAGATTTTGATAAAAGCATAAAAGTATTCTGTTTATCCCAGTCAATATATATATATATATATATATAGAGAGAGAGAGAGAGAGAGAGAGAGAGAGAGAGAGAGAGAGAGAGAGAGAGAGAGAGAGAGAGAGAAATTAAGATACAATAAGTCATGAAGAAGCTAACCTCTGTCCTGATTGTGCGCCGATTGAGGAAAGGACCAAGAGGGAATGGAAACCCAGTGAAGTTGAAATAAAACCTTCCACCACCACTGGTATCACTGATGTTACTGGTGTTTGTAGCAGTAACAACCAAACCGATGACATCTTTATTCTTGCTTCTTCTGGGTTTCAACTGTAAGCAAAGACCCTTCAAGGAGGACCCAGAAACAAAACTAGAACTTGGTTCTCTGAGAGAAATTCGGTTCTGCAATATCGTGGATTTTGGTGAGGACACAGCAATAGCTACCATTATCACTGGTTCAAACTCTCTTCACAGTAGTAGATAAGTAGTAACTACAAGGTACATTGAATCGGTACGAAGAATCCAACAGAACCCCAAGTCTTCAAAATTCCAGGTTATCTTTGTGACACGTGGAGGATTTTATGCTAGATTGTCCAAGTTGGATTTTTGTGGATGTTATAAAAAGAAGAAATAAAGAAGTTTCTCGAAGAAATTATTTGCAGAACTATTAAACCATTTTTCGAAAAAAGTATTGTTTGTAGTAACCGAGTATCGAAATCTCTAATCAAATATACTAGGATAATACGACTGAATTGTTCTTTGTTAATGGTGGAAAAAGATTATGATTAAACGACATCAAATATGAAAAAAGACCAGGAAAAAATTCATGGTCAACTACGGTATCATCAGAACCAATTTATATGCACACTCTTTGTAAAGGGTACGTTTTCTGAGGAAAGGAGGCTAAGCAAAATGAACGAGATGAGAAAATCATGTTAGACATTAACCACTTCGCCAAAGCCACTTGATACTTCAATATAAGGTCCAGAGTACAATTAAAATCTCTAAGTTGCTACACTTCTGCAGATTACAAACAAGAAGCCACAAAAAACATAAAGAGTTCTCACAGCCTTCTGCCCAAACCCCACCAAGAGAGAGAACTTCCAACAATCATTATATTAAAACGAGTTAACGAAAGAGTATAAAATCTCTTAAATCAAACCCTACTACAATACCCCTGAACCGACATTGCCGGACAAATTCCAACCCCCACCCACAACACAAAACATTAAAAAAAAAAAAAATAACAAATGATACCCAACAACCAAAAAAAAAAAAATTTGCACCGAGGATATACTACCAAACTTATCCAAAAAAGCCTTGGCTACCACAAGCTAAAGGAATTCTTAACATAGGAAGGCACCAAGGATACTAGACTTCACAATCATGAAAAGGACATATGGTGTTGCTGAAAACAGTAGATGGAGAAGTACCAATTTATGAGGTAAACTTCTCTTCAAAGAGCCAGCATCTCAAGTGATGATTTCTCTCACCAGCCAATCCAAGCTAGGATATGCAAAATACAAGATGAGAAAAGAAGGGAGAGCAAACACAACGGTGATGATGATGTACAAGGCCAAGATGGCTGCACTGGCAGGTATAGCATACAAGATGATCAGAAGAAATATCAGAACCAACGGGAATTTGGCAGTCAGATGAACAAAGAAAACCAGGGACTTCCTAAGGGAGGAATGAAGCCTCTCCACAGTGAGATTGACACGATTATGATCATGGGTTGATCCAGAAGACTCTGGATGATGAGCACACTGCCCCCTCCGGAGGTTAGAGTGGCTTACATGACTTCCTAGCGCTACCTTGGCATTTGATGGCCAGACTGGCTGATGATCCCCGCATGAAGCTGAATGTGACTGCACCCTATCACCATTCATGCTCTCAAGCATCCAGAGAAGAAAAAAGTTCTTACGTGGAAACTTGAGGTTTCCCCTATAAACCAGACGGAGAGATAAGAGGTTGCACCAGGGGCAGGAGATGAAGAGCGGAAGCTGGATTGGTAAAGTTGGAAATTTCACAACAGCACATTGCAGTCCTAAGACACAGTTCTTACAGAGGGTGTGCCCGCACCATAAAACATAAGGCACATTTTCAACAATGTTAAAGGATTCCCAGCATATCGGGCACTCTAGCCCCTCCTCTCTGCTGGTGGTAGAAGAAATTTCATCATCTGAGCAATCTAAAGAATCTTGGGTCTGCTTCAGAGAGTCATTCTTCAGCCCAATGCTTCCAGCGATGCAATTGGATGCAAAGTTCCACATTGTGCTAGCTAGGTGGAATGATTATAGAAAGAACATCAGTTGCTATTGTTGTAGAACATTGACATCTGGATGTGGGCCAGTGCGCTATTGACCATCAACTTGAGTATCTTCCTGAAATGCAAACCTGAAAGGAAACTCTGAAACAGAATTTTTTTTTGGGTCATATAACAATACAAATTTACAGCACTCAGCTGGTTTATAAGTAGGGAGCATATAATTGAAAGAAGTCAGTTGCAATTGCGTATGATGAATATTTCTTATTCTCTAACATTCATACTGCTTTAAGAATTAAAACTGCAAGGCTTCAAAACAAGAAGGGAAGAGAAATCAACTTGTATCAAATCAACTTTGGCTAAATATGATTTGAGAGGATTCGAATTGCATAACTTGTAGCTACAAAAAAGTTCTGCACACGTGCAATTTGCTTTCTCAATAAGTTATCATTGTTTGTGATCCTGTTGCCTGGAGAAATCATATCAAGCAACACACAAAAAGACCCACAACATATAAAAAACTAAAATAATTAATCAATGAAATGCATTTTCATTAATCATATGCCTTCACACCAGGTAATATTCAAAATCAACACATTTATCTGATCTGAGAATAGTCTACTGCATCGAACAAAATAAAAGTGGCAGTAAAATTTCATATCCCTTCATGTTATAACTCAAAATTTAAAAAAACACCATTCCTACATAATATTTATGCCCTACCTGCTCTACATATGTGGGATCCACAATTTTCCTCCCATTAAGCTCATTTCCAAACCTATATTTTTTATTTTCAATACTCACTCTCTGCAATATCAATTTTAAAAAGGTTACACAAGTTTCCATTTGTAGTCGAATCTCAGATGGGTAAGTGGTAATCAGTCTTGGCCCATCTGTTGAGGAGCTCATATCTGAACTCGAACCCATCTATAATCTATGAGCTAATTTTTAAGCATATGTGATATGTAAGTGTTTTTTTTTTTTGCTTTCAGGATTAATTTAATGTTTATTAAGCTTCTCTTGTTTCGGAACAAAGCACGGAAAGCTCACTTGCGCTGTTGCGCATCTATTCCAACAAATGACTTTGAGCAAGCTCAATAACTGAGATCAGTTTGAGCATTCCACAAAGAATTTTTCTGTTCGACAGACCCAGAAGCAATACACCAAAGAATTATGCCTCATATAAACAAAAAATCCCATGTCTCATGCCTTAGTCATCTGTCCATCCACATGAATGAAACAAAAACAAATTACTGAAAAATCAACCTATAACTGATATCGACCAAGAAATCGGACACATGTTTAACACCCAAATCTTTCCTCCATCTTTTTCCAACAATTGCCCCCATCACTTTACCAAACTCATTTTTTGTACATGGGTCTCCCTCAATATCAGCCTCTCCAAATTCATATCAACATTATCATTCACCCAAATAATTTGGCTACTATAGAATGCAAAAAAGCCAATGAAAGATCCTACGTTACAACAATTGCAACAACAACAAAAGATCCTAAAGCTTGAAGGCAACAACCTACAAGTGAAGGGTAACGTTAATTTATCATAAAATGGGAAATCATAATAAATCCAAAAATAAACCCTAAGAACAAAAGGATTTCACATATACGCTAAGATATAAATCAAGGTGCAAATCGTGATTAAGCACTGATGAAATAGCAATCGATCAATCCGTACCAAACATTGAGCACAGTAAGCACTTTTAATCAAGAAAAATCGTACACTGAAAAGCATTTTGTAAAATTTTGAGAACGGTGGCTACCGATGGTTGTTGATGATGACTCTGGAACATACCGGTGAGAGACAAGACCGTCGAGAACTCGTGTTTCTCTCTCTCTCTGTCTCTTACTTTCTATCTGTGTGTTAAAACTCCCTCTCCCTCGCCTTTGGCTTCCCAGAGCTACGAGCTCCTCAAAAGAAACAATCGTCTAATTGTTTGTTTGTGTTTGCTTTTTATTGCTACAGAGGAAACATCGTGAATATCCATTTAAGACCTGTCGCAATCACAAGCAAGCGGCAGATTTAAAACGACGCCGTGGCGTTTGCGATGAGCAATTTTCCACTCAAATCAAATATCGAAAAAGTAATATTATTAGAATCTAAAATTTATTAATCTAATTATATGGTTTAATTGTAATTGTTAAATCAACATTAAGTTCTAATATTTTATAGGACCCACGATCAATCTAATAATTATAATGAATTAGATTAATAAATTATATCAATAAATTAAGTCCTAATAATATTATTCATAATGAAAACACACTTAGCATATGTACAGTTAAGGCGATTATATATACTAGAGGTCGGACACACGACGGGGCGTTCAATTTTCAATTGAGAGAGATATAAGACATAAATTATAAAAAAATTAATATAAGAAGAGAGGAAGGGTATTATAAGTATTTCAAATATGAATATTAAACTCTCTCATCTCCCCTTTATTAATAGAAAAGATTTTAATGTTTTATTATAATTATGAATTTAAATGGGTCCTTCATAATGAGTAATATTATTAGGACCTAATTTATTAAAACAAATTTTCTTAAATTCAAATTTTTTTTTGATAATGTAGGATTATCCCAATTATGCGATGTTTTGATCTGGTTGGTCCATATTGCCTTTGGGCTAGATGTCTCACCATAGATGGCATAGTCCTAGGGAATATCGCTTGGGCCAAGTTCAGGTCTAAGCCCAGGAATGGACTAAATTTATACAGTTATATATTCTTGACCTATAATTTTTGAGTCAAGTTAATATTAATTTAATCAATTACACAGTGTATTTGTCACCTTAAATATATTTACTAAAATATATAAATTTAAATATTTATAAATAAAAATAAATAAATTATTCATCTAAAAATAATTTTGGGACCACATATAAAAATTTTGTCTAAGACCTCAAGTATTTTTGGGCTGGCCTGGGTCCAGCCCATGCTATATCCACCAGACCAATTCCCCCTGGCTGGGCTCAATGGGCTGCCAGCCGATGGACAGTCTTGCACATAGGACTGTTAATCGAATGAGTTCGAACCGAGCTTGAAAAGCTTGTTTCTTAATCGAGCTTAAAAAATTGTTCAAGCTTGGCTCGTTTAGGAAACAAGCCGAGTCTGAACGAGCCAAAAACAAGTCGAGCCCGAGCCGAGCCCAAGTATTTGCACATAAACGAGTCGAGTCTGTCGAGTTTGAGCCGAGCTTGTAAGACTTGTTTTCTAAACGAGCCTAAAAACTTGTTCAAGTTTGGGCTCGTTTAGAAAACGAGCGGAGCCTAAACGAGCCGAACCCGAGCCGAACTCAAACCAAGCTCGAGTAACTCAGTTTGATTAACCGCCTACTTGCACACATACATGCATAATCTGACAATTACAGAGGGATGATGAGTCCGAAAAACCCATAGATGAAATGAGAGGTCGTATTCTCATGCATGCAAGAGGCCACGACTCACGAAATAGGTGTCGCTTTCTTCTCAAACAGGATGGCAGCAAGCTACTCATTGAATAAATTCTTAAGGTAACAGTTACGTCGCATTATTATTATCAAATAATATAATTAGCCAACAATTAAAAAACAAGTAGTACAAATAAATTTTATTAATATCACATGATAGTTCTTGAATATGAAAATTATTGATGGTAATTATATAATTTAATAGGATCGACTAGTCTGATATATTTATACATAGTTAGTTGGCGACGCTACTTGACGATAATAACATAGTGTTACTATTATATTTGATATTTTCTCGTATTTTGGAGAGGATAGGCCCTTTTTTGGTGCTTATCCTTTGGGGGGTTGGGGGAAAGTGGTACGAAATGGAAGTATACGGAAAATGAAAATGAACCGACCACACATCAATAATGGTCGAGAATTCATGCCTGTGGTGTTCTTATAATTGGATCCGGAGCTCTTATCACCATTTTATCTTCCAACCCCCCACAAAATACAATACAGTGGGACCCAAATGGATGCAAAATGTGAAGTGATGCTGATAAACTTTGTATTTCAAGGGAGGGACACTCATTTCAAAGGAATTAAGACAGCCCACATGCGTTGGATTCTAGAAAGTATGTGTTAGAGGGTCTACGATGGCGGATTGGAAATGGGAGAAAGGTCAGAATAAAATCTGACAGGTGGATTCCAAGACCAACTAGTTTTAAGGTTATTAGTCCTCTTTCGGGGTTAGAGGATGATGCTTTGGTGAGTTCACTGATTGATCATGATTTAAGAGTTTGGAAGATTGATAAGTTAAATGAGATATTTTTGGATTTTGAGGTGGAGGAGATACTTTCAATCCCCATTTGTCCAAGTCTTCCCGATGATCAGCTAGTTTGGCATTATACTAAGTCAGGAAAGTTCTCGGTTAGGAGTGCTTACCACTTGATTATGGATAGCAAAGGTCGTGGAGATTCAAGTAGCAGCCAAGGGCAATGGGGTGGAGCATTTGTGTGGAGTTTAAACATTCCGAACAAAGTTAAGTTGTTTGCATGGAGGGCAATTCAAGATATTTTACCAACACAGTGCAACCTAGTAAAAAGGAAATTAAATGTTAACAATAGTTGTTTTCTTTGTGGTGCCGCCTATGAATCTTCTATTCATGTCCTCTTAAAATGTCCCTTTGCGAAGCAGGTGTGGCTTGAGTCCCAAATCAGGCTCCCAGAAGGTCCAGTATCATCAGTCTATAGCTGGTTGGTGGCTGCTGCTGGTGGATTATCACAGTTGGAGGTAAGTCGGATGCTAGTTCTTTGTTGGGCTATTTGGTATAATAGGAATAAGGCCCGTGTAGAAGGGGCTGTCCAATCCTCTTCCCAAATAATAGATTTCTCTAGATCATACCTGGATCAGTATTTGGCGGCACGGGATCATAGAACCCGAAGCAACCGTTCACTGTCTTCTGCTGGTTTGCCTTGCTGGTCTGCACCTCCTAGTGGTTCTGTAAAGATAAATTTTGACGGGGCTGTGTTCAGCTCCATTAAAGCAGTGGGAATTGGGGTTGTTGCCAGAGATTGCAGGGGTAATGTCATTGGTGGCTTTTGTAAGTTAGTGAGGAGTTTTTTGAGTGTCGATTGTGTAGAGGCGTTGGCTGCTTTTCATGCTGTGGAGCTAGGTATGGAGCTGGGTATAACAAGGATTATATTAGAAGGGGACTCTAAATCAGTGGTGGAGGATATTAAGAGGGACGATTCAAACCTGTCCAGCCATGGAGTATTCATTGAACAGATTCAGAAGATGGCTACACACTTCCATGATTTCCATGTTTCCTGGGTGCGGCGTTCGGCTAATGCTGTGGCAGATAAATTGTCGCATTTTGCTATTCATTGTAATAATCCGGTTGATTGGAGAGGGGAACATCCAGAATTTTTGGACCCTTTTCTCCGAATTGATGCTCAACTTTAGTTCTTAATAAAGTTTCACCGTTTCATATCAAAAAAAAAGACAGCCCACATGCATTATTTCAAGGGAAAATGATCACATCTATTCTGCAAGCTAGCCAGGATATAGGCACCCAACGAAAACATTGTGGGTGGAGAAGGTAACTCGGATTAGATTTAAGTTAGAAATTATTCATGCATTTTGGGCATCACTATTGAAATCGTCTTTCTGACTATAATTTCTAAAATTTCACCCATTTTATAAAATATTCAACTTGGTTTAATACAGATACTCTCGGGATTCTTCTCCTATCTTGTACATCTCTTTTAACCTAGCTCAGGAGAAACAAGTAAGAAAGTTATCCCTCAATATACTAAATCGGGTAATCTTGGGATGTCATCTGCAATCATTTAACGTGAGTATTTACTCGCATTCAAATTTTCAGCCCAACCTTATTTTTTAATAATATGTTATTTGATTAGATTCCAATAATTTGTGTATATATATGGTGTTAAAAAGTTATTTACGTGGGACATGCCCATCTTAAGTGAATAAAGAGAAAGGTAAAGGAGGTGGAAAGGAACAGAAGAGAAGGGGGGAGATTGTGTAAAGGAGCATAGAGGAAAGTGAAGGATATGGAAAAGAGAAAGGAGGAAGGTGAAGAAGGTTCATTAATAGCCTTCTAGATGGTTTTCTGGTAATGGACATGGGTATCGTAGTTTTGAAGCTCTTAATGTAATTTTTTATGCTCCCATTTAAAAGTTAGGGAATGAATTCACCGTCATATGATTGGCTTTCGATTAGTAGCGATTCTAATTTCATGGGTTGGAGCGTGTAATCCGAATTGAAAATTGATTTTTTGAGTTAGCTCATCGTGGCGGATAGATAATGGATAATTAATGGATTTTGGGACTGTACCACTGTGGTACGTACCTATCCGTCGCAATGGGCATAGTTTTGGTCTCTTCTGCATATATGACATAGGAAGCTGCCATGCCACACCCCTTACCTCATGTAGAGGCAGCATGACAAATCGACAATGTTGTTCTGCAGGAAAGTGTGTTCGGAAGTTACGGTATATGTACTAGAACTACACATTCTCATCGTCAGCACACACAAACCACATGTTGATTTCACTCGATTGATATTGGCAAGCATATTAGGACAGAGAATAAATTATTTATAGAGAAACCTGTGAATCAAATGTTTGAAGGTGGTCCTGTGTAATTAATTATTTCTGAAAGAAACTAGTCCCTAGTGAAGGGAATATGCTCATAATAGTACTTTCAACATGGCAGGTTATTCATAATTGCAAGATTCTCTCACATGACCAAGAAAAAAATGATCAGCAAGAGGAGCTTTTACCCCAACCCATGGGGTTTTTAAAACTTATATCTAAAATATTGTAGTTTTTAAACTATTTCCCAAACTCATGTAGTTTTAAAAACGTCAGTCGAACTGACGTGTTTAAGTTAAAAGACGTTAATTCAACTGACGTGTTTAAGTTAAAAGACGTTAATTCAACTGACGTTTTTATGTAAAAACGTCATTCCAACCAACGTTTTTAAATAAGTCTTTTTAATTTAAAAAAGTCTCATAAAACGTTGGTCTGACCAATGTCTTCTTAGAAACGTCGTTTGAACCAACGTTTTATGGGTTTGCTATATCTGACACCTTCCTTCTTTTCTTTCTCCTCTGGCTTCTTTCTCTCACGTTCCCCCAAATTCAAGCCCTAATTTCAAATCCTCCACCATTTGAAATCAACCACCTCCATCTCTAACCACCACAAAGCACACCACCACCACCACCACCACTATCCCACTGCCCCAGCACCACCACCATTCGAAACCACCAACAATGCCACCATCTGAAACCACCAACAACACCACTATCCGAAACCACCAGCCCCAAAACCATCACCATTCGAAACCACCTATCCTAGCACCACCACCATTTTCAGAGTCAGCGTCTGTGGCCACCAGAGTTGTCGGGTTCGTCGTCAAGTTTCTTGCTGAACTGCCTGAGGTCTACGAGGGTGTCTACAAGGGTAAGCCTAGCTACCTTTATTCTAGGTTTTCACAGATAATTAGGAAAAGAAAAATATTATTGGCATATAATTTGATAAAGATACTCAAATCCAATTGCATTATTTTTATCAACAGATCCCATGATTTTGTTATCAAAAATTTTAGAACACTACCTCTATTTCCTATGTCCCCCCCCCCCCCCCCCCCCCCAACTTCCTCAATCTATCATATTTTTGGTAATTTTGATAAGAAAGGAGCCTTGATTAAGGCCAAATAATCACAATTATTATTAGGAAAGATTGATATTTTAATTGTAAAAGTGTGATAAATATAAGAGTTTATCTAAGATTGGGTGTTACGCTATTAAATGTTGATTTGTGATAATTTGCAGGTCAAAAGCATAGTTTTGGGGTCAAATTATGGAAAGATGAAGCATAGCTCAGGACGGATCACACTGGAACACGCGTCCGGACGGAAGAAGAGTACGCGTCCGGACGCGATTGGCAGAAAGCTGATAAACGGAGAAAGGACCATTCTGGAAGTTGCGTCCGGACGGTTCTGAGAGGTGCGTCCGGACGCGTGTCAAGTTTCTGCTGCCGAATTTAGAATCCTAATGGGATGCAATCTCTTTGGAATGTACTTTATAAATACAAACCTAGGACCTTGAAAAGAGAGTTCTTTTTCATTAATCGGTTTTGAGATCCTTTTACCATGTCTGGCTAGAAGGCTAAGCTAGGGTTAGGGGAAAACCTCTCAACGGAATCCGGTATTGTTATTGACTCTTGTACTTAAAGATTTATGTTATTATGTTAATTTAATCCCTAATCTTTTAGCAAAGTGTTTATGCTGTATAAACTCTTGAGTTGTTGTGCCACGTATATCGATTGCTTGATTTTCCCTGCGTATAAATCACTGGTTATTCCATGCTTGAAGGATTAACATTATTTCATAAAATAATATGATTGAATGATTATTCAGGTTTCTGGTAGTCTTTTGATTATAACCTTTGGATTTATCACTTGCTTTGTTAATCGGATTAACTGACATTTAATTCCTCTTTCAAGTCAAGCTTTGAGTCTTTAACTATTATTGTATGAAGTTGAGAGGGAGTACCTGATGCTCTAGTATTTTATTTATTACTGTTTTAATTACCAAAAATCACTTTTCTCCAATCAACAACTTTCTAAACAAATCCTTTTCCGTTCAAATTACTTTTGTTGTTTGTGTGATTGTTCCTTGTTACAATTCCTCGTGGGATCGACCTCGGACTTCCGAGATTATATTACTCTGCTCAACCTGCGCTTGGGTTTACACTTTTGAAGTTGAAGCAAGTTTTTGGCGCCGTTGCCGGGGAGTTGAAGGACAAGGAGCCATCACATCATTGAGGTTTGCGGTATTTGCGAGTCTTCGGAAATCTGGTAACTTCGTTCTAATTTTTAGTTTATTTGTTTTAGTTATTTTTATGTTAGTTAAAGTTAGAATTTATTTAGGTTATTTATTTGTTTTATGAGCTTTTGGCATCGTGATTTAAGTGGATGTTTAACAAGAGAAGATTCAGATACTCTGTTTGAAAATTTATTTGATTTATCTGTGTCAAATCACTTCTTGCACACAATGGCTGCTAATCCTAATGACCATAGGCAGAATGATCTTCCCGAACGGGAGGATCATGTTGATAGAATAAGTAATCATGATGAGAATGAGGTGGATAATGTTAATCAGGGTAGGACTTTGCGTGAGTATCTACAACCTGTACTTCTCACTGAACCGTCATGCATAATTTTTCCATTGAATGCCATTAATTTTGTTTTCAAACCTGGCATGATTCAATTACTTCCAAAATTCCTGGGTATAGGTGAAGAAAACTCATATTTGCACATCAGAGAATTTGGGGATGTATGTGCTACGTTCCATGACCAGAATGTTGCAATGGATATAGTCAGGCTGAAGTTATTCCCTTTTTCATTAAAGGAAAAAGCTAAAACTTGGTTATATTCGTTGAAATCTAGGTCTATAGGAACATGGCAGGAGATGCAGAAACAATTTTTAAAGAAATTTTTTCCCACACATCGCACAAACTCTTTGAAAAGACAGATAATGAATTTTTCTCAAAAAGAGTCTGAAAATTTTTATCAAAGTTGGGAAAGATTCAAAGACCTTCTTGCATCTTGTCCACATCATGGTTATGAAAGCTGGCGCATAATAAGTTTCTTTTATGAGGGTTTAGGCTCACAGCTGCGTCAATTTATTGAAATGATGTGTAATGGTGATTTTATGAATAAGGAACCAGATGATGTTTTTGACTATTTAGACCAATTAGCCGAGAGTGCACAATCTTGGGATACTACATCCCAGGAACCATCTAAGGGTAAAACTACACAATCATCATCATCTAGTGGGGGCAAATACCAGTTGAGGAAAGATGATGACCTAGGAGCTAGGATAGCCACCTTAACAAGACGGGTAGAGGCTATGGAGTACAAAAAAGTTAACCAGGTTGACACAGTTCAGGTTGAGGGGATATGCAGTGTTTGTGAAACCCCTGGACATCCTGTGACAGAGTGTCCATCATTACCTGCGTTAAAAGAGGTGTATGACCAAGCAAATGTTGTAAACACTTTTTCAAAGCCTTACAATAATCCATACTCGAACACATACAATCCGGGGTGGAAGAATCATCCAAATTTTAGTTGGAGGAATGACAATCATGCATCACAACCACCCAACAAAACTCTTCAAATGTTGCACCTTACATTCCACCCCTGAAAAGAGACATTGAGGAGGTGTTGTCACAATTTATGCAGAGTCAGCAAACATACAATAGACAAACAACTCAGGCTATTGAGGATATGAGGAATGCAATCACTAAATTGACCATTGACCCTTGCCATCAGGAAAAAGGTAGGCTTCCAGAACAACCACAACCGAACCCACAGGGTCAATTTGTTGTGAATGAGAATTGCACTTCTGAGACTGTTCACGAGCAAGTAAAGTCTATCACTACACTCCGCAGCGGGAAAGAAATTAATAAAACCATTTCTTTGGAAACTCAAGATTCTGAAAAGATTTCTCAACCCACGGAGAGTGATGATAAGATTAGCCAGTCTGAAATCAATAAGTCTGAAAAGTATGTTCCACCTGCACCATTCCCACAGAGATTGCTCACTTCTACCAGGCCTATTGTGCATAATGATATGTTAGAGATTTTCAAGCAGGTGAAAATCAATATTCCCTTGTTGGATGCCATTAAACAAATACCTTCTTATGCAAAATTTTTGAAAGAGTTATGCACTGTTAAAAGGAAATTAAATGTGCAAAAGAAGGCATTTTTGACTGAGCAAGTATCCTCCATTATACAGCACAGAACTCCACCAAAGTATAAAGACCCAGGTTGTCCTACTATTTCTTGTGTTATAGGCAACCATAAAATTGAACAAGCATTACTGGATTTAGGAGCTAGTGTGAATTTGCTTCCTTATTCAGTATATGAACAATTAGGGTTGGGGGAGTTAAAACCCACTTCGGTTACACTTCAATTAGCTGACCGATCAGTAAAGATACCGAGGGGTATGGTGGAGGATGTTTTAGTACAGGTTGATAAATTTTATTTTCCCGTGGATTTCATAATTTTGGACACTCAACCTGTATTAAATACTAGTGCTCAAATTCCCGTCATTTTAGGCAGACCATTCCTAGCAACTTCAAATGCTCTAATTAATTGCAGGAATGGTGTGATGAAATTGACCTTTGGGAATATGACATTAGAGCTCAACATTTTTAACGTGTGCAAACAACCTGGGAATATTGATGAAGATGTGCATGAAGTTAACATGATTGAATATATTGTTCCAAGCAGAGTATATGATTCTTCCTTGTTTGATCCACTTGAAGCGTGTTTGCTTGAACAATATTCTGAGTTAGAGATAGATGAGAGGAATTCTGAAATTTCTGTTTCAACTGATATGTTAAACTCTTTGCAGGTACCTCAAATGAGAGAGTTGAGACAGAGATTTGAGGAGCTCCCACCAAGAACTGATCCACCAATACCATCCAAGGATAAAGCTCCCAAGCTAGACCTCAAGCAATTACCGGTAGATTTGAAATATGCATTTTTAGGAGATGATGAAACTTATCCGGTAATAATTTCTTCTCGATTGAATTCAGCACAGGAAGGTATGTTGTTACACCTTCTTAAGGAACATAAGAGTGCAATTGGCTGGACTTTAGCTGATATAAAAGGAATTAGCCCTTTGGTTTGTACCCATAAGATTTATTTGGAAGATAATGCTAAAACATCTAGGGAGATGCAACGTAGGCTAAATCCACATATGAAAGAAGTTGTGAAAAAAGAGGTGTTGAAACTGTTAGATGTAGGAATTATCTACCCTATTGCAGACAGCAAATGGGTAAGTCCCACACAGGTAGTTCCTAAGAAATCTGGAGTCACTGTAGTTGCTAATGAAAATAATGAACTTGTGCCAACTAGGACAGTTACTGGTTGGAGAATGTGCATAGACTACAGGAGACTTAACGCTGTTACTAGAAAAGACCACTTCCCTCTGCCTTTTATGGATCAAATTTTAGAAAGGGTTGCTTCACACTTGTACTATTGCTTTTTAGATGGTTATTCGGGATATAACCAGATTGAAATTGCCCTAGAAGACCAAGAGAAGACCACATTTACTTGCCCTTTTGGCACCTTTGCTTATCGAAGGATGCCTTTTGGACTATGCAATGCACCGGCGACTTTTCAAAGGTGTATGCTTAGTATTTTCAGTGATATGGTTGAACGTTTTCTTGAAGTTTTTATGGATGATTTTACTGTCTATGGTGATTCCTATGATGACTGTTTATCTAACCTTGAGAAAGTGCTTATAAGATGTGAAGAAAAGAACCTGGTACTTAACTGGGAGAAATGCCACTTCATGGTTCGGAAGGGAATTGTTCTTGGTCACATTGTCTCTTTTGAGGGAATTCAGGTAGATAAGGCCAAAATTGAATTAATCGTTAATTTACCTATCCCTAAAGCCCTTAAGGATGTTAGATCTTTCTTGGGTCATGCTGGTTTTTATAGGAGATTTATAAAGGATTTTAGTTCCATATCTAGACCACTCTGCAATCTCCTAGGGAAAGACACACCTTTTGAGTGGGATAAAGCATGCCAAGAAGCTTTTGATAAGTTAAAGGGCATGCTTGTCACTGCTCCAATCATGCAACCCCCAGATTGGAGTCGTCCTTTCGAAATCATGTGTGACGCCAGTGACTATGCTGTAGGGGCGGTTTTAGGACAAAGGAATGACAAAAAGCCTCATGTCATCTACTATGCCAGTAGAACTTTAAATAGTGCACAGATGAACTATTCTACCACAGAAAAAGAATTATTGGCTGTAGTATTTGCACTAGACAAATTCAGGTCGTACTTAGTGGGTTTTCCCATTGTTATCTTCACAGACCATGCAGCTCTCAAATACTTATTAACTAAGAAAGATGCAAAGCCGAGACTGTTAAGGTGGATCCTACTACTCCAAGAATTTGATATCACTATTAAGGATAAAAAAGGAGTAGAAAATGTAGTGGCTGACTATTTGTCTAGACTGGTGAGTGATGTGCCCATTGAGACAGTGCCGATCAAAGATACTTTCCCGGATGAACAGTTATTGGCAGTTTCTTCATTACCATGGTTTGCTGAC
Source organism: Ilex aquifolium (assembly GCA_951799425.1). NCBI lineage: Eukaryota > Viridiplantae > Streptophyta > Magnoliopsida > Aquifoliales > Aquifoliaceae > Ilex > Ilex aquifolium. Next base: position 3,022,829 of record OX637398.1, on the reverse strand, counting down.
ATTGTGAATTTTCTTGTTACAGGTAACATGCCACCGGCTTGGACTGCTTTGGATAAGAGGAAATTTTTAGTCGAAGTAAAGAGTTTCTTCTGGGATGACCCATACCTTTTCAAATATTGCCCAGACCAGATTATCCGGAGATGTGTACCTGATGATGAGGTAAGTAGCATTTTATCTTTTTGTCATTTGGGAGCGTGTGGAGGCCATTTTTCTATGAAAAAAACCGCTGCAAAAATTTTGCAGTGCGGATTTTATTGGCCTACAATTTTTAAGGATGCCCATAATTTTTGTAAAGTGTGTGAGCGATGTCAAAAACTGGGGGGATTGACCCGTAGGAATATGATGCCCCTAAACCCGATTTGGATCATAGAAATTTTTGACTGCTGGGGAATAGATTTCATGGGTCCTTTTTCCCCCATCTTTTGGGTATATGTACATTATAGTGGGAATAGATTATGTCTCTAAGTGGGTTGAAGCTATACCATGTCGGACAAATGATCATAAAGTTGTTTTGAAATTTTTAAAGGAAAATATTTTGTCCAGATTTGGTATACCTCGAGCCATTATCAGTTATGGGGGATTGCATTTCTGTAATAGGTCTTTTGAGAATTTGATGAAAAAATATGGTGTAACACATAAAGTTGCAACTCCCTATCACCCACAGACAAGTGGTCAAGTAGAGCTTGTCAATCGGGAAATTTCTTACATTTTGGAAAAAACGGTGAACCCAGATCGTAAAGATTGGTCGTTACGACTAATTGATGCATTATGGGCATACCGAACTGCATATAAATCCCCGATTGGTATGTCTCCGTATAGATTGATTTATGGAAAAGTTTGTCACTTGCCTGTGGAAGTAGAGCATAAAGCATATTGGGCCATTAAAATGTTCAACTTTAGTTTTGACCAAGTTGACACCGCACGGAAATTACAGCTAAATGAGCTTGATGAGATCCGGAATGAGGCATATGAGAACTCTAGAATCAGTAAAGAACGCATGAAGGTGTTTCATGATAAGAATATTGTGCGTAAAACCTTTACACCTGCACAGAAAGTTCTTCTTTATAATTCTAGGCTTCACATCTTTAAGGGAAAGCTTCGGACTAGATGGAGTGGTCCGTACGTTGTCAAGGAAGTATTCCCATATGGAACAGTGGAGATTGAAAACCCAAGTAATGGGAACATGTTTAAGGTTAATGGGCAAAGATTGAAACCATTCTTGGAGGAGGGTATTGTGGAAGTGGAATCCATCGAATTGGTGGATCCCCACTATGAATGATCCATCTCTAACCATTTTCTGTACAGTTATGTATATAAGTGTTGTTCTTTTGTTTTTGTTTATTTTTTTTTTCACAGATACATGAGCACATTATCCGAGCATCTGGTATGTCTCCGTAACCCTTATTTAATATTACATTGCGTGTTGTTACATTGAGGACAATGCAAACTTTTGAGTGGGGGGGTGAAGCATACATGTTTGATTTTTTTGATTGGCCAATTCAGTGTGCATGTATGTGCATGTATCTATCTATCTAAAAATATATATATATATAGTTTTGTGTGCATTTTTAGCCTTAGAAATTTTTAGAAGAAGAAGGGAACCACTTGGGAGAGAAAGAGTTGAAGAAAAGTGAAAATTTTTCTAAGTATAAAGGAATCAATTCACTGGAACTCGCGTCCAGACGCATGAATTATAGTATAAAATCTTCTGGAGTTTGCGTCCGGACGGGGAAGAATAGGCTGAACTTACTGGAACACGCGTCCGGACGGTGATTTGTCATGCGTCCGCACGGGAAGGCTAACCGTTTCAAATTCAGAGTACGCGTCCGGACGGAACCTTACCACGCGTCCGGACGCGTGTCATTCAAAGCTTATTAATGCCGGTAGTTGAACCGCGTCCGGACGGAAACACCCAATGCGTCCGGACGCATGTGCAAATCTATAAATAGGGACCTCAGTTAACTTGTTTTGCACGTTTCTAAACCGAATTTCAAACAACTCTCACCCATTCCACTTCTCTCTTCTCTATTTTAACAACTATGGCACCACCAAGAGCCTCCTCCTCAAAGAGAGCCCGATCAAGCACCCAAGAAGAGGAGGACACCACCTTTGACCCGATACATTTCCAAATACTAGAGGAGCGGGTAAGATTCGAGAAACACTACGCCTCCAAACCCTTTGTCTGTGAGAGGAAGATTGAACTCAAGGATTTCTCTCGATTAGGAATCCAAGAGATCATCACATCTAGAGGGTGGGCCGAGTTTATGGGTAGAGATTGGCCTTTCATTCCCATCCTGGCAAGGGAGTTCTACAGCAATGCTGATGACCTCGGGAATGGTCAGCTGACCACCTATGTCCGAGGTAAGCACATCAGTATAGATGCCTCAGCCATTGCCCAACTGACTGGAATGACTCAAGCCCGGGTGGCTATCCATGAATACCCCCAGAATTTTGGTGGTGATGAGGTGGGTAGGGAGTTAATGGGTGATCAAGATTTTGTGTGGACTAACGGAGTGAAATTCCTTCAGCAGGGAGACTTGACCAATAAGTACAAGATTCTCAATCTGATTTCAGTCTCCAACATTTTTCCTTTGCTGAGGAATAATCACATATACCCTGACCGAGCCCGACTTCTGTATGCCATAGGCACTGGCAAGACTATAGACCTCCCCTCCCTTATTTTCTCTGAGATGCGTAAGGCCATTGTTGACCCTAAAAAAACCATCTCTCCCATTTCCCGGTCTGGCTACTGCCTTCTGTGAAAAGGCGGGGGTGGTGATTGACGCCACGATGGAGAAGGCAAAGAAGGTTGTTGCACTCAACTCCGGTTCTCTTTTAAAGAGTCGGAGTGTGGCGAGGCCAGTGGGGATGAGGAGCTAGCAGGGGGAGGCTGCAGCTGAGGGTGATATACCGGTAGAGGATTGGGATCAGCTCTTCAACTTCGATGAAGATTTTGACATACCAGTGGATGAGGACACTGATCCCAGGACTGACCGGCAGATTTTGTTGGAGCTATTGAGAGGGCAGAGAGAGATGAGGAGGGAGATGAGGGCGCAGATGAGGGGGCTAGGGCTGAGTTCTCAGGATCAGGCAGACCCCTCATCTTAGGATGATTTCTTCTATGTCCCGGTGTTTTTAGAAAAATCGTTTCTTTTATTTTCTTTTCCAGTTATCTGTAGAAATCAAAGCCTATTTTGGGTAGTTTTTGTTAGGCTTGATTTCTTTTATCTTTTGAATATGCATTGTACTCAAATTCTCATTATTATATAAAATGCATATTTTGTTTGGTGTATTATCAAATATCTAAATAACATTGTTATGAATAAGTTGATAGCACATAATTGAAATAATTTGTTCAACTTTAAATTTGCAATTGTTTAAGCATCACATAGAACTTTATTCTATATTTTTGTATCTCATATCATGTTCTTATAAAAACTCACAATTTGTGCACTTTAGACTTTACCAAGTTGAAAATTTGTTAGATATTTTACCTTGAGAACTTGAAACATATAGTGGAGATGCATAAAAACCTTAGTGAGTTTTGATCCAATCTTTCTTGGAGGGTTATTTACATTTACTCAATAAAAAAAATATTTTTTCAGCTAATCTCCTTCAATAGTCTCATTATTTTTGTTTTGGTTAACACCAATATTGTGAATGATTGCTTGACTTTGAATTATTTACATAAGAAGTGTGTTATTAAAAGCTCTTGAGATATGATTTTAGGTCATCTTTGTCATTATTTGAGCCTAAACCTTATTCTTTGAATATTATTATCCCTAGAAGCCATGATTGAGCCCTTAAAACAAAATTTTATTTCTTATACCCAACATATAATAACCAAGCCAATGAAAAAAAAAATATCTTTTACCCTTGGTTATCCTGAGATTGAACTTTGATTGTTTATGTAATGTGGGAGATGTTGGTTAAGAAAAGAAAAGAAAAAAAAAAGGGAGTTTTACATACTTGTGAATATTTGCATTAGATGTCTTGTTAAAAAAAAAAAAAAAAGACAATATGTCTAGCTGTGAAAAAAAGAAAAAAAGAAAAAAAATAGCAAGCATGTGTTTGAAAAGAAAAAAATATATGAGCAAGTGATGTAAATTGTGCTTCTAAAGGATGGAGAGTGAAAGACTATGGAAAGAATTTTGGTTGTGTAATGTACATGTTCTCTCGGAATGGTCTTTTGAATTCCTGTATATCCTTCGTTTCAAAACCCTAATCCCAAGGCCCCATTACAACCTTAAATAAAGTCCTATCTGATCTCAAGAGTGTATTGAGGATGCATGACTTGTGTGAATAAGGAAGAGAATATTGATTATTTGTTTATTGTGTGTTGATTTCCTTTCATGAGATTATGTCAAATTCTTTTCTTTTGGATTACAATTATTTTAATAGACATGTGAGCATTATTTTGTCTTGACTTAAATATCTTCTTCTCACATGTGATATTTGAGAGAATAGTCACAATAATCTGAGAGAATCTTTTATGAGTGAATTATCTTGTGAGATTTGACATTGAGACGAATAGTTGATAGTTGTAGAGGTGATTATTGGATAAATTGCTGACTTGGTATAGTTAACTCACACTACACACGAGTTTATATGAGAATATGATAAGTGCATACAGTTATATAGCGCATAGTTTTATATTATGTTTTGCGTGTGCTTATAGAAAGTTGTGTCTTTGAATTTCAATAGTGTGGTGACAATTTATATTATAAATTTATTATTCAGATGTTTGATCAAAGGGTGATGTTTGTGGGTATCATCTCTGTAAACCCTCACGAGACTATACTCGTCCACTAGGGAAACCTAGGAGTTTAAAGGCTTGTTGCATAGGCTAAATGCAATCGTGAGTCCTACGAAAGTGGTTTTGTTTTATTGCATTTTATTTTGTTTCCTAAAATCAGTGGTTGTATCTATTGATATTTGTCTTGCTAGGGACTAGCAAGATCTAAGTGGGGGGGTGTGATTAAGGCCAAATAATCACAATTATTATTAGGAAAGATTGATATTTTAATTGTAAAAGTGTGATAAATATAAGAGTTTATCCAAGATTGGGTGTTATGCTATTAAATGTTGATTTGTGATAATTTGCAGGTCAAAAGCATAGTTTTGGGGTCAAATTATGGAAAGATGAAGCATAGCTCAGGACGGATCACACTGGAACACGCGTCCGGACGGAAGAAGAGTACGCGTCCGGACGCGATTGACAGAAAGCTGATAAACGGAGAAAGGACCATTCTGGAAGTTGCGTCCGGACGGTTCTGAGAGGTGCGTCCGGACGCGTGTCAAGTTTCTGCTGCCGAATTTAGAATCCTAATGGGATGCAATCTCTTTGGAATGTACTTTATAAATACAAACCTAGGACCTTGAAAAGAGAGTTCTTTTTCATTAATCGGTTTTGAGATCCTTTTACCATGTCTGGCTAGAAGGCTAAGTTAGGGCTAGGGGAAAACCTCTCAACGGAATCCGGTATTGTTATTGACTCTTGTACTTAAAGATTTATGTTATTATGTTAATTTAATCCCTAATCTTTTAGCAAAGTGTTTATGCTGTATAAACTCTTGAGTTGTTGTGCCACGTACATCGATTGCTTGATTTTCCCTGCGTATAAATCACTGGTTATTCCATGCTGGAAGGATTAACATTATTTCATAAAATAATATGATTGAATGATTATTCAGGTTTCTGGTAGTCTTTTGATTATAACCTTTGGATTTATCACTTGCTTTGTTAATCGGATTAACTGACATTTAATTCATCTTTCAAGTCAAGCTTTGAGTCTTTAACTATTATTGTATGAAGTTGAGAGGGAGTACCTGATGCTCTAGTATTTTATTTATTACTGTTTTAATTACCAAAAATCACTTTTTTCCAATCAACAACTTTCTAAACAAATCCTTTTCCGTTCAAATTACTTTTGTTGTTTGTGTGATTGTTCCTTGTTACAATTCCTCGTGGGATCGACCTCGGACTTCCGAGATTATATTACTCTGCTCAACCTGCGCTTGGGTTTACACTTTTTGAAGTTGAAGCAAGCCTAAAAAGGTATTTAGGAGTAAAATTAATAGAAGATTCAACATGAAAAAAGACTATATCTATGGGGTGGATACCCCTGCCGGCCTTTAAATGACCTTGACATTGATCTCTCCACGTTGTAAGAACTTAATTAGTAGTAACCATTTTTTTTCTTTTGATGGTCGTGTTTAGTTCTTTCCCTTATAAGATTTTAAAACATGGAAAATAGAAGACATTCCAAAATATTGTAGTTTTCAAACTATTTCTGATACCCATGCAGTTTTAAAAAAGTTATTCCAACTAACGTTTTTAGAGTAAAAGACGTCAGTTAAAATGACGTTTTTTGTGTAAAAACGTTATTCGAACAAACGTCTTTCAAAACATTTTATTTTTTAAAAAAGTCAAATGAACCAACGTTTTTGTAAATATCCTAAAAAACGTTGGTTCAACCAACGTTTTTATGGTTGCTATTTGGCCCCTTTCTCTTTCCCTTCTACCTTCCTTCTGTCATTTTTCCCAAATTTTCTCATTTGAAATTCAAAATCACAGACATCCATTCCACCACGAGCAACACCACCGCCAAGGCCACAACCCCACCACCACCACCAAGGCCACTGCGATAGTAGTTTTACGACGACATAAACCTCTGCTCACGATGTAAAACGTCAATTGAACCAACATTTCTATAAATTGTTTAAGATTTTGTATATGATTAAAGTTCCATAAAATTTTCATAAATGTCCAAGCAACACAATTTTTCAATACCATCTCGCTCTCTCAATCTCAGTAATAGCATTGTTGTTATGTCTCATAGTCAGCAAGCACCACCAATGTTACTATTTGTATCAAAGTTCATGGTATTGGTTTGATCTCCCAGTTTGTTTGTTTGCTTGCTTGACACTTCAAACCCTGAGGTTTTCGTATTTTACCAATTCTTGTATGTCGCATGCGTTAAATTTCATGGGACTTTGATTAACTATGGATCTATTCTTCCTCAAGTATTAACATTTTCTATCTATTCCCAGGTTCTTGTGAATTCAGAACTTATTCCACAACGGAAACTAATTAAAATGACAGAAAAACAAGGAACCGTTTTGCTATATTGAGGTGGACGAATGAAATATGGATCGGAGGGTTTATCATACAATTGTCCTCTCAAATGTGGAATTGTTATTAATAGTGGCACACAACTGCCAGAGTTGTTGAGTAAAATTTACACTGTAATGGAGTTGGACATGACGCATAACAAGTTGAAGTTGACATGTAGATATTCATTTACACTTGGAACAGGACCGAACATGAATACATATATTGGTCTGGAAATTGTGAACGATGAACTTGTGACTGTTGAATGTATCACGGACATGAATCGGGGTCTAGTAACTTCAATGTAGTAGACGTCTTAGTGTGTAGTCACAGTGACTACGTACCAGTGTGTTGTTACGTTGACAAATAATAGTGTGTAGTTGATTAACTTTAATTAATGCATAATTTAATTAAGTTAATATGACAATTGTGTTAGTTAAACTAGTCAAAATAAGTCAAATTAGGGTTAGTATGTCAATTAGGGATAATGCATTAATTATTGTTCTTTTCAGGGTTTTGTGCGTCAAAGCTACAAATTACTAGGGAGCCAATTATCAAAGCTACAAACTATAGGGCGCCAATTATTAAAGCTCAAAACAAAGGGGGATCAAAGTGTAATTCAAAGGGCATCTTCTTGGGGCTTGTAAATGGCATCTTCTTAGGGCTTGTAAAGAGCATCTTTTGGTTGCCTATAAATACCCACCCCTTGGGTCTTGTAAAAATCATCTTTTTCTCTTGTATCATCTTTCTTATAAAGAGTACCTTTTTGGTAGTGAAAAACCCTCCAAAAGTCATTATTGCTTTCTTGTATCATTGTTTTCTTGAAAAGAATCCTTTTGGTTGTGGGAAACCCTCAAAAAGTAATTGATTTCTTTCTTGTATTATTACTTTCTTTTAATTGCTTTTTTCTAATTTAAGTATTGCCTTCTTTTATTGTATTATTCATTTCTTTTAATTTATTGCTTTCTTTTACTTCCATTGTTGAGCTTCCTTCTTCCCTTAGAAGAGTGAAACTCTTCCACTTTTCTAGAGCTTTACCAAAGCCGTGAAGGGTGAAACGTGATTCACTCATTCTTTGTCGAAGATCGGCTCCTTGTGTAATATGTTTTTACCTTGTAATTCCTCTACTTGGAGGGATGAGTATCACTTACTTTTCTAGCTTTACCAAAGCAATGAAGAGTGAGTAGTTTCTCATTCACTCTTTAGCAAGAGGTGATGAACATGTATAAATTATCCGAAAGTTATATTGATGCATTTCGTTTATGCTTAGCTCCAATCTTTATTTCTTCATAATGTCTTTTCATTACATTGTTGTCTTTACCTTAAGCATGAGTAGCTAAATCTTTAAGTTGGCTAATCCAAGAGAGACCTCCTCTTGGGTATGCCATTTCAACTCATCTGTTTTTCTCCCCTCGATGTACGATGGTTCGGTTTAACTGAGTTGAGAGAGGACATGTGTGAGTCTTTGATATCTCGTAGACTTGTCACAGGTTATGCTTGGATCCTCACTTCCATCTCGTCCCTCGCTTCCCACGAATTAATCGTTCATCTATGCACTATTGGAGGAAGGGTTCGAGTCGACTTGACATTCCCATTGGAGTGAAACCTTTTGACTAGCCAACACTTGTTTTCCATTTCAATTTCATCACAACACAAATCACAAACCAACTTCAAACAAAAGATTTTACACTTTTCTTTCACAAAAATTACCTTCTACACGATTCACCTCCTTCCCTGAGGAGACGATCTTGGAATACAGTTTCAAGTAAAACACGACACACAAAAGCCTTCTTGCGCTTGAGAAGCATTTTTGTTCACACACACACACACATTTCATTCATTCCACCATTCTGTTGCCCTTTCTTTTGACATCATTTCAAGGAAGAGTGACACTCCCCTCCACACATAGACTATACGCATTGAGGGATGATATTCGGAGGTTAGGATATACTACAACGAAAGCGATCAAGCAATAGTCACATTGAGTGCACTCTATTTTCAATGTTTCACCATCAACTCAAATATAAATGTGACACACACTACTTCAATGCTGACAATGGTACTTATACGACAAAATAAGTGACTACACACTGATGCATTTAAGACAATGAAACCACTATAAAAACAAAATACGGGGTGGTTCATATCACATGTATTTCACATTATGTCTACATCAAGACCACGAGCATGTGATAACAGTCGTAGCCATAAACCAGTTTGGTTATTACAAGAGAGAGATGATGATTACAAGAGTGAAAGATTTTTTAATCCAAAAGAATATTATGTCGGACTCCAACGAGAGTGACCTTTTCGTGTTAATGAATCACACTCATTATGCACATATCTGAGAAAACTTGGTATACCGATGACATATAGACTTTCACTTACTATGTCATGAAAGAATAGAATGAACTATGAAGCAGCAGTTAAACGTGTACGAAAGGAGAATAATAGGATGATGTTGCGTAAGTGCCGATATTATATGCTTCAAATAGCAACTGACATAGTGGCAACTGCATTTGGCAGGGAGTTGACAACTACTGAGCGATCTAATGTATTGTGTAATGAAGAATACCTATCAGATGAGTATATGTCTGATGAAAATTAACAAATATAATTAGTGTACAACTTATTAAGTATAAAACGTATATGTCTACATCCTATTTACTTTAATCAATATCGTGGTTTTATCAGTCTATTTAATGTGTTGTCATATCTCAACTTTTTCATTGTCATATCCTGTCATTGTCAAATCAATTCTGAACTTTGTAATGTGATGTCATATTTACTTTAATCAATCTCGCGGTTTTATCAGTCTATTCAGTGTATTGTCATATCCTAACATTTTTATTGTCACATCCTGTCATTGTCAAATCAGTTCCGAATTTTGCAGTGTGCTATCCTTTCACTGTAATTTTAAATTGCCAAACCGAGTATATATATACTAGCATTCACAATTTTGTAAATGCACCACCATTAAACAAGATGCATAGGTGCACATCACATACACAATGCAGTCAAACTAATGAAGATTCTTCTTCACGCAATGACCAAAATAGTTCATCTTCGGCTAACAAACATGAACTCTCAACTGAAAAATCAACATCGCTGAACAAAGTTCCTTTTATTGGATCATATATTGATTACAGTGGTGTAACGTGTTATGGAGGAAAGCGTGCATTCCGCACTGAGCTCATCAACCCTTGTAACCCTATCGGTCAAGCTGAACATGTAATTGTTGGGCCTGCAACTGACTATCCACCTCCAGGTGCTCATATCGAACCCACGCTAAGATGACAACAGTTATGCGACCTTGAAGGATTTTGTCGTTGGTATGGACTTGTGGTACCAAAGACACGTTCGACTGATGTTTACAATTCACAGAATTCAAACAATCATGACGATGTTATATCAAGGCTTGAACGTGAAAATGATCAAATGCAGTGTCGTCTTGATCGTTTCCATGCAATCGACTATGCAAAAACGGAGCATTTTGATCATAAAAATACCGAAATTTAAATTTTAGAGGATCCGTTACTTATTTTCGATCTTGAACTTTCTGATTTTTTTGATTTGGACGATGATGCGTCTGACAGTTTTATCCCATTATATTTATGTGTACTCGATAATCTTTTATGTTATTTTGAATATCAACCACGTTATTGACAACCTTTTTTACACCATCAGATTCACTGCAAAAGTGTTATAAAATAAATCCTCACTTTTTTTGTTATGAATAACTTATATTTTTACACCGTTTAATAAATATTATTGCCGACATGATAAAAATTAAAATTAAAATTTCATTTTTATTATATGTATGCGTTTAAAATTATATGATAAAATTAAAATTAATTATATGTATACGTTTTCAATTTTTTAATTTTGATATGATCAAAATTTATGTATTTTTAAATGATCAAATTTTATTTACTGAATATAATTAAATTTTTAAATAAATAAAATTAAACATTTACTCATAAAAAAAATAGGGACAAAAATAGTTTTAGGTTTTCAGTAAAATATCAGTAGGACCAACGAAAATTTATCTATTTTTAAATGATCAAAATTTATTTACTTAATATAACTAAATTTTTTAATAAATAAAATTAAACATTTACTCATAAAAAAAGAGAGGGAGAAAAACAGTTTTAGGTTTTCAGTAAAACGTCAATAGAACCAACGAAAATTTATGTATTTTTAAATGATCAAAATTTATTTACTGAATATAATTAAATTTTTTAATAAATAAAATTAAACTTTTACTATTAAAAAAAGAGAGGGAGAAAAATAGTTTTAGGTTTTCAGTAAAACGTTAGTAGGATCAACGAAAATTTATGTATTTTTAAATGATCAAAATTTATTTACTGAATATAACTAAATTTTTTAATAAATAAAATTAAATATCTACTCATAAAAAAGAGATGGATTAAAACAGTTATCAGTAAACTAATGTTTAGAAGGCGTCAGTTAAACTGACGTTTCGAACTGACTTTTTAGGTGTGATATGACTTTTATCTTGCAACAGAAAATGTCAGTTGGTCTGACGTTTTTTTCCCTAAAAACATTATTTCAACTGACGTCTTTTTGCTCTATAAACGCATTCTATCTAGGGGTGGCAATCGTGTCGTGTTGTGTCGGGTTCGTGTCGTGTCGAATATTAGTCGTGTCGAACATTAGTCAACCCAAACCCAACTCATTTAATAATCGTGTCGTGTCGTGTTGACCTGTTTATTTTCGTGTCGTGTTCGTGTTCGTAATCGTGTTGACCCACATAAACTTTGAATAAAAAATTTAACTCTAAGATTTTATTTTCACTTAATTGAATCTTTCCTCATACTTTTTCTACAAACTAAAAATTAACTTAATAATAATAATGAGCATTCATATTTTTTTTTATACAATAATTATGTCAGTGCTCGATAAACAGTTACAAATAATTAATATTTTATTTCTATAATACTAATTAAATATGCTAATCGTACATCGCGCAATCAATTAAACATTAGAAGTAATGGATAAAACAAGCCATCAGAACATGAAAACTCATACATGCAACGAAAAGGTCAGGTCAATCTCCTTCGAGTTAAAAATTCCGTGTTGACGGGTTAATTCGGGTTAAGCGGGTTCGTGTCGTGTACGACCCATTAAAATTTCGTGTTGACGGGTCGTGTCATACACGGGTCGTGTCAAAAAACTAGTCAACCCAAACCCATTTATTCGTGTCGTGTTCGTATCGGGTTATCGTGTCGTGTCAAATATTGCCACCCCTAATTCTATCTGATGTTTTTAAAACAACTAGAGTTTGAGAAATACTTTAAAAAGAACCATCTTTTGGGTATAATTTTAAAAAATCTCATGGGTTGGGGTAAAAGCTCCCGCAAGAGGGCTAATGGGATAGGGGTCTAGTGGTTGAATCTTCATATCTCTTTCTTTGTTATGCAATAGAATCTTTGTGTGGACCAGTGCCGGCCCAACCTTTAGGCCACTTACGCCATTGCCTAGGGCCCAAATTAGAAAAAAAAAATTGGGATGCCAAAATAAAATAAATAATGATATATAATTAAAATTTTAGAATATAATTTAAATAGTCAATATATTTTAATCATTAAATTAATAGTGAGTTCTAACTTTAAACACAATTCACTATCGATCTAATGTACTTGGTCCTCAAATTTAATGCAACTAGCATTATTGTAAAAAATTTAGAACCTCTTTCAAAAAAAATTAGGCTCCTAAAATTCAACTTATTTTTTTATCTGTCCTCATATTAATATTATATATATTATCACTTTACAGTCTTATTATTAAAATCAATTGTCTATCATATAATATGTACGTATAATAATTTTACATTTGTATAAATTAAATTTGATGTCATTTTTTAATAGCTTTGTTTACAATACACAAGATAACTATAAAATAGAGTAAGTAGAAGTAATGTACTAGCTATCTTTTTTATTTAAAAATAGTTCTTTTTCTCTATGATATCTAACAACTAGGGGTAACTTGTGCATGAAAATATGGTGCAACGTAAGTGAGAAGTAATAAATTTAGAGGAAAAATTCAATTTGAATGGTTTTGATTTTGAGAGAGATGTTGGTGACCGTTGAATAACTTTATTTGAGACAATCGGATGAACTTATTGAAGTCTACCACGTTTTATATTATAAATTATATATGTTTCATTTCTTTTAGAACTACTCAACTTATATTAATCCTATTTTTATATACGTTTAGAAAAAAAATTATTTTAGTAGTCAATCTAATTTTCAATTATGTTTCTCTTTTATCTTAAACAAATAATATGTATGGTGTTTGATCTTCGTATTTGACTTCGATTAACACAATTTTTATTTGTAAAATTTAAATTTAAAATTTGAATTAGTATGTTATATCTCAAAAGGAAAAACAAATAATTTATAAATAAATATATTTTAATAAATATTTAATATTACTATTAATTTTTATTTATAAGATTTCATATAATATTTTCGCCTAGACGATAACATACGTTACGCCGCCCTTGGTGTGGACTCTCATGAAATCATTAGTGTACGGTTTTTTGTCCTGCATGCTGAGGAAACTTCCACACATCACTCACTCCCACAGCTGCTTCAAAGCTTCACTTTTACGAATGTGATATGTTCCTACTTCACGCCATTTAAATGTAATAATAGCTATAAGAGAGAGAGAGAGAGAGAGAGAGAGAGAGAGAGACCTTTTTTTGGGTCAGAAAGAGAGATCTTGAATTCCCTCAAAGTTGAAGCTTCAAGAGGTCAAGTTTAGGGTGCAACCGAACTATATGTGATGGAAAAATAAATCGTTTCTTGCGTGGCTACGAACCTACTCTCTTGGTGAAAGTAAGAAGGGTTAAGAGCTTAAGCTATATTGCTGCCATTATAGCAGAGCATCACTAAGACATCTGTGTCTGTGTCTGTGTGTGCGTGAGAGAGAGAGAGAGGTGTTTCCGATAGCTGCAGGCTGCTGGACCTTTACAACGGTGCCGCAACTTCTTTACATGGCTTCGTTCTCTTGCACTTAGCAGAAGCTCGATTTTAATGGCTATCAGTGCAGTTTTCAGGTATGATTATAGAAATTAAAATATAATTCTGGATGGTTATTACCAACAAAAAGGGTTTTCATAGATGAATGCAGTAAAATGTGGTTAAAGAGGGAGTTATGAATAATTAATTATTTGTAAAAAAAGTAACATATATATTTCATAAGTGGACACCATATATCTCCTCTATATATATAAAATAATTTTTTTGGGGGGAGAGAGAGATTGAAAAGCCTTAACTCCCAGTTTTCATAATTTTATAATTTTTATTTAATTAATTACAAAATTAAGTATTCTAAAATCAACAACTAACACTAAGGTAATGTAACCACTTTTTCACTGTCTTATCAATTAACCACCCTTCATTCATTTTTTTTTTAAATTCAATTTCAGTCTCATATAAATTTTAATATTTCTTGAATTTATAATTAATTTTAACTAATTATATTTTAACACATGCCTCATGTAACTATCCTCTACTCCACTAATTAATTACCACTCATTTAAATTTTTTAAAAAATTCAGTCACTAATTTAAAAATATAATTTTATCACTCTAACTTTTCATAATTATTTTACTACCCTAATTTTCATAATTTTTTATTTAACTTTTTAAATGTTATGATGACAATAAATAAAATAAAAAAAAAGACTAAGAAGGAGAACGAGGAGGGAAGAAAATGTGTGCAAATTCCGTGCATCGCACAGGCAGTCGCTAGTATCTCCTCTAATTAGTGCAAAATATAGAAATAGTCCCTCAAATCTTTCAATAGTGTTAATTTATTTCCTTAAAATTTTAATTTGTGTTATTTTGGTTTAATAAAAAATGACCGTTTAAATTAACTAATAGATGTATTTCACATATATGTCACATGATTACCCTTACCGGTTCAATCCCTCAAATTTACAATCTATATAATTTTGGTTTTTAACGTTTACACTTTTTGTCACTTTAGTCCTTTATTTTTTTTCGAAAAAACCCTCAAATGTGGTCAATTTCATCTTCGTCTCAATTTATATTGTTACTTTTGATTGAGCCAAAATAATATAAATTAAATATTTAAGAAAATCAAATAAAGATAATTAAAAATAAAGAAATAAATTGACATAAAATTTATAATTTGTTGATCAAAAATATATTTGAATAATATTGTTGACACCACCTTTACCTGATGTGGTACAATCAAAGTCATTTGATATTTAATAAATTTTGTAAAACTTATTAATCTAACGGTCTACATTGAGATTGTACAGTGAAAGAAGGTGATGTTTGTAGTAGCATTACTCAATATATTTTGCCCTTTTAAGTAAAAACTATAGATTATTTGTTCATCCAACCATCATATGCTCACATTACCATTTTCCACTACAGGTGGTTTGGAATATTCCGGCGATGGACAGTTCAACCAGAAAACTGCGACGACAGCGATAACAGTAACCACACATCAAACGCAGTCGAATGTTACGCATGTACCCAAGTAGGTGCCCCTGTCTTTCACTCCACCACCTGCTGCGATCGTGCCCACCAACCCGAATGGGAGGCATCGGCAGGTTCATCACTCATTCCAATCCACTACCGGTCCGGCGGAGCAACCGCTAAGAACCGGTCTACCGGAAAACCGAGATCTTCGGGACCATTCGGCCGGGTTCTGGACCCTAGAAGTCGGAAAGTACAGAGATGGAACCGGGCACTGATACTGGCACGTGGCATGGCTTTGGCCGTTGATCCACTGTTCTTCTACGCTCTATCCATCGGCCCCGGAGCCTCGCCGTGTCTGTACATCGACTGTGGATTGGCGGCAATAGTGACAGTTATTCGCACGTGCGTGGACGCGGTGCACCTGGTTCACCTATGGCTTCAGTTTCGGTTGGCCTACGTGTCAAGAGAATCGTTGGTAGTTGGGTGTGGGAAGCTCGTGTGGGACGCACGTGCTATTGCTTCTCACTACGTGCGGTCAATTAAAGGGTTCTGGTTCGATGCGTTCGTCATACTCCCGATTCCCCAGGTTAATTACTACTTTATTCAATGATGAATTGCACATCATCGCAACGGCTATTTAATATGGAAAATGCTATTTGGACCTAAAAATCTGACATAATTTGCTGACCTAATGATGTGGCTTTATTGGAACCATTGAATTAACACCAAGTTCCAATGTTTGATGGAGCCCACAATCAATCCAAAGGTCATAATGAATTAGGTCAGCAAATTAAGTCAGTAAATTAGATCCCAATAGCATTGCTCATTTAATATTGTTCAAAACCCTTGGTTTGAAAGAGCAATACCACCCCCATTACAAATTACACCAAATCATTTATAAAGTGGTTAGTTTTGTGATTTAATACCGAAACGGCCAAATCACCCAACTATATTATATATAGTGTGTGTAGCAAATTATATCTAGCTTGGTTTGGTGTCACTCACTGCATAGTAGCTGATGGTGTAAATTACGCGGCTCAGCAGTTTGAGGGAGACAAAGTGATGATGTTGGGATAGGTAATCAGTCTCGTGGTCAGAGAATTCTTAATTTAGGGAATAAAGAGAGTTGTTGCAGGGCTTGACACAAGAGAAGTATAGTGGTTCACTGAGCTCGGGAGCTCGGCTAGTCCACTTTTTTTAATGGAGTCCCTTCCTCCGGTAGTCTATATCCTTTTTTATTACTGTTTACAGAGAGCTTTTGTTACAGCTAGGGTTGTCCCACTAGTGGAGGTGTTGTACAATATTCATAGTCTAGTCCCTGACTTGAAGGGATCTGCAGCGAGATCTCCGCCCTTCATATGCTGGACTTCCCTTAATTTTGGGAGAGAATCTCGGTTGGTTGAGAGTTTTATGCATTGGTTATAGCCTTCTGTTGTACCGAGGATATCTTCTATTACCCAGCTGTCACCTTCGTACTTTTCCTATTGCTTTATCTAAGGAGGACTTGAAGTCTGGTTCGCTGAGCTCTGGAATGGCCTGACCTACCTGTCTGACTTCACTTCCCGAGCTCTTACTTATTTAAAATTCACCCTAGGCATCATCAGTAGCATCTTTAGTTTCTATGTAGAAATTATTCCTTTGTTGGACATCTTTGTGAAGAACCCATTGGTTATACTTGGAGGTTTGGTTCTATGCCCTCCTTCCTTGTACTTTTTTCTTTTCAGTTATATATATAGGTAGGGGTCCTGCCAAACCCCCCACCCAGGGTGACTTTGAATAATAAAAAAAAGGTTATTAAGCATTAATGGAGTAACTTTGGAAGTTATGTACTTGCTTTTGACTCTTCTGTTTGCATTCCTAATTTTGTTTTTTCTTCTTCTTTGTTCAGGCTTTTATATGGTTAGTGGTACCAAGATTGATCAGAGAAGACAAGATAAATCTAATAATGACGATACTTCTACTGATCTTTTTGTTCCAGTTCCTCCCCAAGGTTTACCACAGCATATACCTAATGAGAAGAATGAAGAAGGTTACAGGTTACGTCTTCGGCGCCTTTTGGTGGGCTTTTGGCCTTAATCTCATCGCCTACATGATTGCCTCTCATGTAAATTTAGTTATAATGAACTCTTATTTAGCTGTAAATTTTGATATTGTATCGAACTCGATACCATATTCTCACACCTTTCCCTAGCTTTTTAATGTATCTTTTTTTTTTTAGGTTGTTGGGGGATGCTGGTATGTTCTTGCAATACAAAGGGTAACCTCGTGCCTCAGGCAGCAATTTGACCGGACAAACAAATTATGTATGAACTCTTTGCATTGTTCAGAGGAGGTTTGTTACCGGTTTCTGTCACCGCTGGGAAGTATAGGGAATCCATGTGGAGGTGGAAACTCAACAGCGATGACTGGAAAGCCATTGTGCTTAGATGTTGATGGACCATTTAGATATGGGATTTACAGAGAGGCTCTTCAAGTACTATTAAGCAACTCGGCTTCTGCTAAGATTCTTTATCCCTTATTCTGGGGTTTAATGTCACTCAGGTAACATTGAATAAATTGGGTTTCCAGTAGAATTTGCTTTCAATTTGCCCATTCATGTGTATCTACTGATGGGTTTGGCCAGGCCTCATTTAAGTTATCCCTTGAGATACTCTCAAAATAGTAAAGCTACTTGTACCTAATTAACTGATCTAATCTCAATATTATAGTGATATTGGTATTGGACATTGATGATGTAAAAAACTGGAAGTAAGAGTGGGGGAGGAAGACTGAAGATCCCTTCTTGGTTTCTGAATGGTCTAAATTAGCACATTTACATGTATGTAAAAATGACTATAGTAAAAAAACAAAGGTTTAAGTGGTTCACTCAGTTGAAGAGTTGAGTTAGTCCACTTCAATGGAGTCTCTTAATCTCTCTTTGGTTTGGATTTACTTTGGAGAAGAAGAAGATTACGGCCTCTTTAAAATACAACTGCACACACACCCTTATCATGATAGGTGGTCCCCTATTTGTTTAGATTGCTCGAGAGAATATTTGACTGTTAGAGACTATATTTCTTAAAGGTGACAGGGCCTTTTAGAAATTAGTGATGTGACAATAATAATTTTTTTTGGATAAGACTTGTTCTTGCTAGCATCCCTTTTGTTCTCCCTTGGACTTTTTGGGCCGTTTTCATCTTAAGGCCGATCTGGCCTTGACCAGGAGTGGCTTCTTTCTGATGGCTGAGGTTGAGCTCAATCATGAGTTGTTTCCTTCTGGCTAACCTGGCTGGCTCAGTTGATTTGGGCTAAGCCACCTCAAACCAACTGATACATCAGACATCAAGTACTAGTATAGAAATTAATTGCTAATCAAATGGCAGCATCGACAAATTAGGTCCTATTGGCCATTATGGCTTTCAAACCCAAGCCACACCTAAGTTTTGCATTGTTTGTTATAGTACTTTTGGCAATGCCCTGCAACCAACAAGTGATTTGTTAGAATTGAGCTTCTGCGTCTGTGTTGTGCTCGGTGGCTTGATGCTCTTCACTCTGTTGATTGGGAACATTCAGGTATGTTATCTACGCTAAATTTACTTTAATTCTATTGATAGAATCTTGGATATATGGAGAGAGAAAGCATACTAACTGTGATTAGTAAAATGCTGCTATGAAGGTGTTCTTGCATTCTGTCATGGCAAAGAGGAGAAAGATGGAGCTAATGTGCCGAGAGATGGAATGGTGGATGAGGCGAAGGCAATTGCCATCTCAACTGAGACAAAGGGTTCGCCATTTTGAACGCCAAAGATGGGTAACCATGGGAGGAGAAGATGAATTGGAACTGATTAAAGACTTTCCAGAAGGGCTTCGACGAGACATTAAGCGCTTTCTTTGCCTAGACCTCATAAGAAAGGTAACAGAATAAGCCCCACAATGGCTGTCTTAAAGAACAATATATATCTCAAGTTTGCACTAGGGGTTGGGCTCAAAAGGGTATCACACTTTTATAAGCGGTGTGAATATCTATATGAGTTTCAATTCAATCACACACACGCCGCCTACCACACCACCATCTGATCGGGCTCGACTGTGGTTTAGACCTAACCTTATTTTTTAGTGAAAGTTCATTTAATGAATTGAGTCCGAATTTTTGAACCCGATTTTAAATTTTTTTTAATAGGGTCTAATAGTGATAAGGATCAATAGATAACTTTTCCGTTATTTTGAAAAGATTAATTCTCATAATTGGACAAGTAACATACCATTTGAGTGTGTTAGATAACATTTATACTCATAATTAAGTTTTCTCTTCAGGTACCTTTGTTTCACAGTTTGGACGATCTTATCCTTGACAACATCTGTGATCGTGTTAAGCCCCTTGTCTTCTCCAAAGATGAGAAGGTGCAATATCGTCCAATTATCAAACAACTCAACATTTTCTTAAATAACCCTAAACTCTCTTTAATATATTTCAATGTTTCCATGAAACAGATCATTAGAGAAGGAGACCCTGTGCCCCGGATCGTGTTCATTGTCCATGGACGCGTAAAGAGTACCCAAAACCTTAGCAAAGGCTTGGTAGCCACAAGCACTTTAGAAGCCGGAGGGTTCTTCGGCGATGAGCTTCTTTCATGGTGCCTCCGACGCCCATTTATCGACAGACTTCCGGCCTCATCTGCAACATTCACCTGTGTTGAATCAACAGAAGCATATGGTCTTGACGCATACCACGTTCGATATATCACTAATCACTTCCGCTACAAATTTGCTAATGAGAGGCTTAAGCGAACGACGCGATATTACTCATCAAATTGGAGAACATGGGCAGCTGTGAATATACAGTTAGCTTGGCGGCGTTATGAGGATAGGCGTCAAAGGCTGGTGGATGTTGTGGCGGAGAATGGTGGCGCTGAGCCGCGGCTGCGGCAGTATGCTGCCATATTCATGTCGATCAGGCCACATGATCACCTTGAATAAAAGCAACTGATGGGAGTCCTTTTGTCAATTGTTGCCAGTAATAATGAGAACTAAACGTGACCAAATGTTTTGACCCAAAAATAAATTAATAAATAAATAAGGTGACCAAATGTAAATTGATTTTGATGTATTTTATGCTTCAGTCTTGAATAAATATTTCTATTAATTAACGAGCTCAATTGCAGATCCCAACATCCTCTATGAAAGAAGCCGAGTCTGTAGCCTTAAATGAAACCATGTCTTTCGAAATGGGAATGGAATACCGACTTCTTTATTCGATTTGTAGCCATACCGTATAATAGAGTGCAAAATTTTTGCTCTCGTAGTCATTATCAATAGGGGTGAAAGTAAAAATTTCTAAATTTAAGTAATTTATCAAATTTGATAATGTACCTCAAGAATAAATATAATATTATTTGAATCTATTTTATTACTCAAAAGAAGCCCATGTGCTAGGAGGAGCACTTGATAAGGTTTCCTATTAAAATCCACATAATACAAATAGGGCCCACAAAACTTGTTTGTCTAAAAAATGTTGTCTACTAAATCTTTTATTAAATTTTAAATTTCAAATAATATGATATATTAATAATTATTTATGAAACATACTAATCCTATCATTCATATTCGTTTGAAATCTAATACTCCGTTTAGTAGGAGAGATAAAAAATTGGAAGGATGAAGAACTATGAGAAATAAATTTCCCATCTTTGGAGGAAAAAAAATATTTTTCCTCCTTTGTGTTTAGTACAACGGATAGAAAATTGAAAAAATTAATTTTTTATTATTTGGTATTGGAGAAAAAGCAGAAAGAAAAAATGCATGTACTTAATTTATCATTATAACCATATATATAAATATATTTTTTATTACAAATAAATTTTTAAAGATTCAGTGTCGATTAAATTAGTTATAAAAATAAATATATAAATGAATATAGATATATATATACCAAAAATAATAGCCAAAAAATATATGTAATAAGATATTTAGAATGAGAAATGTGCAGGTTTTGATTTGAAATTATTGCATAATATTTAGAAGTATATTTAAGGGCAAAAAAGTTAATTTGTTCAAAAAAATAGTTTGTCTTCAATTTTCCTCTCTCTTGGGAGGAAAAAAAATGGTGGGTTAGAGGGAAACAATTTTCCTCTAATATTTCATTCCCTCCTATTTTTCTTTGTAATCAAACATTGAAATTTTTTTCTTTCCATCCCAATTTCCTTCCCCTCTTTTTTATCCACCCAATTTTCCATCAAACCAAACTCACTATAAATCTCAATAACTAATGAGAGTTTGACTCAAACTCTCATTAGTTATATTATTAATTTTTTTTAATTGGTTTAAAATTATTAGCCCAGGTAATATCCTTGTTATAGGATTAGTTTAGTTATATGGGATTTTAACCATACGGCATTCTAGATGGTCGGGTAGTTTTTTTGGGTAAAAAATACTTTTAGTTTTTAAAGTATGTGTTTAGTTTATTTAATTTCCAATTTTTGAATTGTGTCTATTTGGTTAATAAGGTTCCTAATTTTTATTTACGTAGTTCAATCTCAAACGTCTGTTAGAAAATCTTGACGGTTCTAATCACGTGGTTCCTAATTATGTATCTATTTGATTCTTAAAGTTTCTAATTAATGTCTATTTGGTCTTATATGATTAGCGTGTGACCAGAGGTGTTAATGATTTTTTTTGTACAAACGTTTAAGATTATACCAGATAAATACAAATTAAAAACCTTAAGGACTAAATAGACATAATTTAGCAGCAAAATGCTTCCTTTTCTTTTCTTTTTTCCTTCCTCTCTCTCCAGCGTCTTCTTCTCCAGTGTTTCTTCTCCAGAGATCTCCGGCGAAGACGAAGACAGAGATCTCCATCTCCTCTCTCTCTTTCTCTTTGCAGCTCCTCCTCTTTAACAAAGACGAAGACGAAGACAAGGCCTGTTTTTTTTTCTATTTTGTTCTGGGTTCAGTGTTTTCGGTGGTGGTTGTGGGTTTTGGTGGTGCTTTGTGAGTTGTGGTGGTGGTTGTGGATTTCGGTGGTTGTTGGTTTTGGGTTTTGGTGGTGGTTGTGGATTTCAGTGGTTGTAGGTTTTGGTGGTTGTGGGATTTGGGTGGTTGTGGATTTCAGTGGTGCTTTGTGGGTTTTGGTGGTTGTGAGTTTTGGTGGTGGTTGTGGGTTTCGGTTGTGCTCGGTGCTTTGTGGGTCTTGATGCACAGTGAAAGAGAGAGAGAGAGTTGAAGCGAGAGATGGAAATTGTGGATTATTGTCCAAA